>CADDXX010000198.1:1217861-1347422 GCA_902810485.1 Alauda arvensis | reverse complement strand
GAAGAAGCAGCAGGGGCGGGGCAGCGGTGGCCCGGCTCTGCGCAGGGCAGGGAAAGGCGGGCTCAAGGTCCTGGGATTACSCCTGAGGCACCCGAGGTGCCTTTCACCGACGGTGAAAAGTCCCTTTTTTTAAAGTGAGGTGGAGTATTACTAAGGTCCCAGTGCAACAGCTGCTCTTACAAGCGGAGCTCCACTCACGGTAGAAGAGAAGCAGCAGAAGACAAAACCCCACCGTGGTGATGTATTCTCCCCACGCAGCTGCAGCCCCTCTCCCCCTCAGAATGCTAACAGCGCAGGATAGGGGCTCCACCCAAACCTGTTTTCCGAGTCCAAATCTCGGAGTATCTGCCCTCCACGAAACCCYGGGTAAAGAGAGAATAGCCAGCTGCTCCTCCCCTGAGATGTGACAACTTCTTTTGTCTCTCTTGAGTGTCCCATCGTTATTGTCTCCTAGCAACATGCATGGGGGAAAATTCCCTAAGAGATGAAAAAAAAAACCAAAGGGAGAATTCCTAAAACCCAACACCATCTCAAGCTGTTCATCATTTTTAGCAGTATTTTTTTATCTTAATAAAGCCCCACTTAAACCATGAACAATAAACAATAGGTTGGTTTATGGATATATTGCTGAAACATTGCATGTTTCCAGGTGTAATCCAGAATTGCAGATATTCAGTACTTAATAGTGTAAAGGTGGCAAAGCTGGTAACTGCTTTTTACTGTCACCAGCAGAAATTTCTGTTGTAGCAGAAATCTACAGTGTTACAACTATTGCTTTGCTGTGTGACTTAAAAACTCCTCTCCATCCTTCCAGACCAGGTCTTCTTGTTATAAATTAAACTTATTTGWGYGTCCAATTAATGAAACAAATAAATTTATTCTGGAATCAAATGACAAAATGCCAGGAAGCCACAACAAAAGGCAGAGCCGAGCCTGGGATCGGCGCTGGGTGAACCGCATGTACAGTCTCTACCGCACTGCACCCCCCAGTTCACGAAGTCYGCTCGGAGCAGCCAGTTCTTATACTGYTTTTCTGCCCAGAGGCCACATTGCAACAGTYTATTCGGTGTACAGTCTTCATTGCTTCTGCATACTGTTGTATTTTCAGCATTGTTGGTCTGCTGAATAGTTTTCTGGACCGAGATGGATGCTTGATGAGATTTCCAAGGAGTTCCATTCACATGTTATCCTTGGCATCAGTGCTGATGGCCTTAGTAACTGCTCCCACCACTGGTCCAGTCCGATATTGATCTGACTTGCGAGTCCACCCATCTTTCTATTGCAAATTCTGGTCTCCAGTCTTACTGGCAGCAGTGATACAATCTTGGGATGTACATTCCAAGATCTCTGACCYGAATTTTACAGTGAGAAAATCTTTGGTTTATGTGATCAAATATTATAACATTTAATACAGCAAAGAAACATGAATTATTTTGGGACATATATCACATTCTCACTTTAACAAACAAACTAAACAAAGCACTCTTATGGGATACCTGAGAAATAGCAACAGAGGTTTTGGCTGGTCGAAGAGTTGATGTTTTTTTTTGCTGTGAAGATTAAAAAATTTTTTTACTTTCCAAAAAAGTCACTGTGTAAGTGGCATTCAGCTTTTAAATTGCATTGCCTTTCAAAAGTTAATATAGAGTATCTCATCTACAAAATGTTGGAAATATTTTGCTTGGCTAAAAGACATTAAAAGAATAATTACAATCATTTATCTAAGTCATACACTGAAGCACCTAAATCTGTGCAAAGATGCACATCTGGCTTTTAGGTCTGCTAGGTATCCAAAACATGCCCTCATTGTAACAAATCAGATTACTGGAATGGATGTACAACAGATATCAAAGGTAATGGAAACAAGCTGGTTACTTGCTCCAAGATCAGCAGTTGATGGAAGCAGAGAACAGTTAGCATGAGCACAGCTGCCTCTGCACTCTACTGTGGTGTATGGCATCCATTAGCTCCCCATCTGACTCAAAAATATGTGCCTAAGAGCCCTTCTCAGTAAACTCAGCATGAAGTCTAAACTTTTGTTTCAGAAAGGAGGCAATAGAGTCATTTATTATTCCCTTTAGTGTCCTTATTCAGGCATCTTTTTCCAACCAACCACCATCACAAACTTGAGTTGTTACTCTTTTTTTCTGTTGTTTTGACAAGGACTAGCTATTTATCCACTTTTTCCCTGTCATATGAGTAAGAGCAATATTGCTAAAAGTATCCAGTAACTCTTGACTCAGCCTGAGACTTTTCAAAGCTTGCATTTTTCAGACGGTAGGTTGTTATGTAATGCTTCATACATCCAGAATCCGATTGTATTGATCTGAAAGAAATTGTGAAACTTTAATGCAACTGACTTTTGCATCTGCTAGAAATCCAAAGCAGATCTTCATTCTGACAGTTTCACAAGTGGCAAATTGAACAACAGCACACAGTTAGTGATAGGAAAAAACTTGCAGTTATCCTTTTTGCATTGATTGCATCCTTGGTCTTCATACTTTTAAATCAATATTTATTTGTTTCAGTTTCTCCTTTAAAACACAATTAGAAGGAAGGAGAGAAACTGACTCTACTCACTAGTAAGAAATAAAAGGCATGCCATTGGAGGCAACAGCATTGGTCATGCAAAAAAACTCCATCAAACTCCCCTCTCTAATAGTTTTAGTTTGTCATGGAGTAACAGGTTTTTTCATGCCACCTGAACTTGTGGCCCCATCCTTGCCAACAAAATGTGGGTTGTGATACTTACTGTGGCACACAAGCAATGTGAAAACCATCTACATCATTGACATGGTGCTTTGAAGATGGAACTTCAGGCACAAGTGCTTCCCAGACCTTTATTATTCTGTCTCCAGCAGCTGATGAAGCTCGATGCAACAGAGGCAAACAAAACCCCATTAAACACCTCCTGAATAATTTCAGAGTAGCTTTCTTTCTGTTTTGGCAGTGGAGAAGATGAATCTCTATTGTTCATTACTGGCATTAGAGCAGTGCCAGCTGAGGTCTACACCCCGTTGTGCCACCAAAACAGCAAACGTGTGCCCAGTGTCAGCCTCCAATAGAACACAGAGCAGGGAAGACGAGAAATGAGCACAAAAAGGTGAAATAATTTACCCAAGACACTAAGGAAGCTGAAACCTCTTTTCACTCATCCAGTAGCAGGCTCCACACTGAACCCCACTGGCCATGACCAGGTTTACTGCTGTGGTCAGAGGTTTCCACCCTACACTGAAACACATAGTCCACTGACCTGCTTCTGTTTAGGGTGCTGAAAGATCCTATGTGGGCACAGGGGTCTTATCTGCTTCTCTGCAGGATGCTCTGATCCTTTAGTACCCAAGGACATGGCCTACCTCCATAGGCCATGTCAGCAAGGCCTTCAGCAGAACCTCTTCTGTAGAGCTTTCATGCATTTTGATTAGCTGGCATCAATGGACTGAATCTTCCTACATGTGCTGCACTGCTGTTCCTCAGCTGTATCATGTATATTCTGTGACTACAGCGTCTGTAATCGATTAACCCATCAGTTCTCTTCCTTACTGCCATCATGCATGTGACCAATAACACACTTTCAGAGATCCTTCAGAGGTGTCTGAGGACCAGAATTTGCATTAAAAGTCTGYCTGGTGACTCCAGTACAGGGACATCTGGCGCAAGGAGGAAACCTCAATCCAGCCTGCTAACGTAGCTTTTCTCCCTCTTGTTGATYTTCATGATCACTAGAGTTGCTTGCCTAGTCTACTTTGGTGGGCATARGGGCAGGTTTTATTAGTATCTTTGCAATAAGGAATGGAGTTAAGAAACTGATAAGCCTTCACATAGAATATGAATTACARCATTGGCTGTGAGCTACTCATGTGAGCAGTCCCAAGCACAAGTACAGGCTGGGCAGAGGATGGATTGAGAACAGTCTCTGGGAGATGGACTTGGGGGTACTGCTGGATCTGAGGCTGGAGATGACCTGTCAATGTGCACTCAGAGCCCAGAAAGCCAAATGTGTCTTGAGCTGCATCCAAAGCAGAGAGGCCAGCAAGGTGAGGGAGGGGATTCTGCCTCTCTGCTCCTCTCTGATGGAGTGCTGTGTCCGGCCCTGGGGCCCACAAAATAAAAAAAAACATGAAATTCTTGGATTGAGTCCAAGGGAGGCCATGAAGAGGATTGGGAGACTGAAACACCTCTCCCATGAAGACAGGTTGAGAGAATTGGAGGGGTTCAGCCTGCAGAAGAGAAGAATCCAAGGAGACTTTATAGCACCTTCCAGTACCTAAGTGGGGAAGAGAGATGGGGAGGGAGTTTTTACTAAGGTATGTAGTGAGACGACAAGAAGTATAGCTTTAAAGTGAAAGAGGGTAGGTTTAGATTAGATATAAGGAATAAATTCTTTACTGTGAGGGTGGTGACACACCCACACAGGTTGCCCCAAGAAGTGGTGGATGCACTGTTCCTGAAGTGTTCAAGGCCAAGTTGGATGGAACTTAGAGCAACCTGGTGTAGTGAAAGATGCTCTTGCACTTGGCAGAGGGGTTGGAGCTAGATYGTCTGTAAGATCCCTTCAAACCAAAACCACTTCTATGATTCTCTGCATACCATATTTCTTTCTTTCTAAGGAAGCAAAGCAAGAACATCCCCTCACAGTGTAGTAYGACCTAGGAAACTTGCCTTTCCATCTCTGCAGCCACAGCACCTACAGATCTAGCTTGATTTCTCTCCCTTTCTATTTTAGTTCACAGACATATTCAAAGGTACTGCCCCATGGCAAGTAATAGACTCCAAGAAAGAAAAAAATAATTTAAGCTGTGAATAAAGAATTACTTTAGGAAGAAGAAGCAGAGGCAGAAATATTTTCAGCTGTATAGAACTGTTCTGTCCAAGTCACTACAAATGACATAACTGTGGCATGTATTTTCAAAAATCTTAGCAGTGGAATGGATSATTTTTGCCTCTGACTTTCAAGCTGTGATCTTGGATAGATGGTGGGAAATTTTGAGGGTTTTAAGGCTGTTAAGATTCATAGAGGAAAAGCAAAAAGGTGAAAGTTTTGGCGCTAGTTTCCTAGCAATCCTCATGGCAGGAAGAGAGTGTTTTCATGCACCAGCAGTTATCAGGACTGTCAGCCAGCTAGTTGCTCAACAAGGATGCACCCTCATGACAAGCAGTGGTAAAAGAATAATATATTATTAGTACATGTATCTTCTCTGAATGCCAATTGTTCAGCACAAGATGGCAGAAAAGATCATTATGGCAGGCTTTGACTTGGCAAAAGTTGCATCARAAAACAGATTCTTTTTTTAGATCTCTGTCTGTTACAGAGAATTTCTTATAAATGGAAGCAAAAAGTATTACTGCCACTGCCACTCCCACTGAATAGCCATGTGGGCCAAGACAGTTAACAGTTTGTTTAGAAAAGTATTTCTAAACCTTCTCCCTTTTCAATGAATCCATACAGRTGGAGTCTTTGTCCTCTACTTGATATATCATTACCAAACACCCRAGATTTAACTGTTAGTAGATGTGACTGAACTTGTGTTTGTTTCATTATCAGACTGACTTAATCAGATTTTTTCTGCTTCTCTTCTTCTGACATTGTCATGTCTTTGAACTAAGCAGTCCAGTGGTGTGCCCTAGCATGGCAACTGGCCTAAATGGAGACAAGTCATCTTTTGCAAGTATTGCTTAGTAGTTCAAGCCCAGTCATATTTGAATGGCAATCAGGACCCAGCTTGRTGCAGCACAAAAAAAACCACCAAGTAGCAATGTACAGTGACCTAAAGATACCATACCATGGAAAAATCCATTGTTTAGCACCATATTTTTTTAAGGGTTTTTTCCTTCCACTTGTTAAGATAACTGAAGAGCTTGTATAGCTCCTGTTTCATCCTCTATTTGGCTGTACTTGCACATTTTTAGTATCCTTACTGTTTGTCATGTTTCTTTTATTCACCTATGGTCAACCTGAATTGAAGGTTTTCTGCAGAATGCAAACTCTTGACAAGATTTGCAGAAGAATTCAGCATACAATAGGAAGGGATTTCAATYAAAGAGGCACCCTTGAAAATACAGACTTTCTTGTGTCCCCGCTCCCTTACATTTCTGTAGGGGATGGGTTATATTTTCATAATATATCTCTAAATGTAGTGAACATGTCTACATAAACTCCTGGTGGGTGGATCCCATCTGTTTCCACACTATAAGAAAATGTTTCAGAAACCTAAAGGAAAGGAAAGTTATAAATGTACCCATCCTTACACCCCATCCCAGCTTCTCATTTTCTTGTCCTCTTTGATGTCTGTCTATGCAAATACCAAGCCTGAAATTCATCTCTTTTCCTAAACCTTTCCTTAACTCAAAACTTAACTTTCTTGTTTCTCTTACCAGTGTTTGAAACTCTTCTTCTCAGTTTGCCTTTGGAAGAGGGTAAATGAGACATATTGGTTATGTACTTTCTTGCCATTAAACTTTTTACCCCCTCCTCCTAATTCAGTCTCCTCAGACTACTCTGTTTCTGAAGAATCAACTACAAGAACACCCATAGCAATTGCCAGATAAATCTTTCTCATATCAGACTTTTGAGGAAATTATTCCAGAGGAAAATTCTTCACAAGCTTACTATTGTAAGTACTGCTTAAAGTTATAGGGAAAAGAGAGGGGAGGGACAGCTTTGTAGAAACTACTGTTTTTTCCACCTTTTGGTTGTAAAATGATGCAAAGGACTTGTAAAAATGCTATGGACATTTGAAAAAGAAAATCATGTATATCTAAGCAAGAATTAAGATTTAATTTGCATTCAGTCACTTCCTTGGCAACTCTATTGCTTTAAGCTTATCATCCTTCTTTCCTGATGACAGTGTGTTACTGACATCAGCTTAAGCTGATGGCAAAGATATTTAGAAAATAAAGTGTCATCTCACGGAAATTATCTGCTTGTGACACTGTCATGCACATTGAGGTGCCCAGCTGGAGCTGAGGAGTCATAACATTACCACTATGTAGGGGAACAAAAAGGATCACAGTGCAGAAAAAGAGGGATATTCATCCTTACTGGTTTGTATGGAAGAATGTGGTTTTATGTTGATTCCATAATGAAGTGGAGATATGGCTTGTAAAATACAGATACTAAAAAACCCCACTGCATTGTTTTATACAATTTGAAAATTGTCTTCCACATTTTAGTCATACTTCCACCTCTTCCCTGCATTCATAAGGACTCCTAAATTCCTTTTTAAATACAAAACCTAAGATTACCATATAGTCATGTAACTGTACAGCTAAGGTTTTAAGAAAAATAGGAAATATTGTGAAACATTACAAAACCACAAGAGCTGGAAAACAGGGCTAGCCATAATGGTTTTGATATTCCTCCTGTGTACAGGCCACAGTGACATTTAAGACTTTTACTAGCAGATCTGCAGAGGATGTGATCTGCTTAACAAGGGGAAGTTTAGTTAAGTATCAGAAACTTATCTTTTGAAACTCAAACTGAGAGTAGATACGAAGTTAAGATGAAGAGCCTGCAGCTACCATTAACTAAAGACTGCTTTCATAGTGACCACACCTTAAAAAAAAAGTTTACGGGATAAAATGCACTTGAATTGCAGCAATGATGGAGGTTATGTATGAATAAAAACTGCTGTATGTTTTCAGGGGGAAATAATATAGTTGATGTAAATTAATCTGGAGTTTTGTCTCTTCATGTGGGGCTTCTTGGTATTACTGTAGTACAACTGGAAGTAACTATTTCTGCTAAGCTTAATTGTTGCTTTAGGGTAATTCAGAATTTCAAGATGCAAAATGAAAAGTTTGTTTCTCTTGCATGTCAACTAAATGGTGACAATAAGTTTGATTATAAAAATTAGCAGTTCCCTATTAAGCTAATATGTCTGCCTTTTGCTCCCTGCTCCAATTTATCATCTCATAACAGGTTAAATACACTTTTGCCTCTCAATCTATTTAACATAATGAAATATGATCTTCCTCCCACTATGACTTGGAAAATAGCTGTTGTGATGCCACGTTGCATATGACACTCTTCACAGGGCACTGCAGGAGTAGGGAAATGATAGAGAAGAATTGGAGAATTAATGTCTGCATACGAAAAAATCAGATAGTTTTGTGTACCTGCAGAACTAACCCAGAATAGCGACTACTTTTCGGATCTGATGCAGAAAGAATTTACTCTTTTCTGGTGTAACACATGTGATTGTTCCCCATGAGAAGCCACCTCAGCTGTCACCAAAATGTTGTTTGAATATTGAAATAATTGGCACAGGAAGGTTTTCCAAGTTTGCATCTGTGACAATACCACATGACATCTTCTTATTCAGGAAGGGAGATGAAGGTAGTAGGAATAAGCATTATGTTTTCATATGTCCCGTAAAAAAATTGCATCTCTCTTTCTAAAACCAGAACAAATTTTGGTCTAAATGCTCTCTGAGCTTGCAAGCCTTGTTTCATTGCATTTAGGGGGCTCTAGAAAAATACAATGTGCTGTCTGTAAGAAAGTTTAGATAACTGGGCAATTCTGTTTTCTGGTTTTAAGAATCCTCCGACCATMATTCCAATGCAGAATGGTGAAATGTAAAGACAGAGACAACTTCCAACCAGGCAGTGTTTCAAAGCTGTCCTGTAGAGTATGGTACCATTCACAGTCTGCAGGATTTGAAAGTAACAGGGCACAGAGACAGGCAGAAATTGTGGTATTTTGATTTATCCAAGATAAATCAAGGGAGATGGTGTAGCAGAAGTGCTCAGGTATGAATTTTACCTGAAACATCAATGGTCAAAGAGGCTAAGACTCCTTTGTTGGGCAACATATCATTCAAATCAAAGAGGGGCTGTGTTAGGGAGGTGTTATCTAACACTTCAAGTTAGTATTGCTATCCTCAGTGTTCCCCTCCCTGCCTGAGCTGGGTAGCSCTAGGTCAGTGACATCAAGATGGTAGGTACACGGCGTTGGAAGGTGAGCTTCACAGTATTTAGGGACTGCTGGGCAGTAAGATCAACTCACCCTTGTGTGTATGCGTTCATTTCCAGCCCCACACAGGTCTCATGGCTCTTTGTTCCTACTGAAAATGGTGGGCACCAGCACTTAAGTTCCTGTGGAGAATGTAAGGCCCTGTTGCTTAAAGGCTAGACCCTTCTTAGGAACTATCTGTCACATAAAATCGAAGTGACTGACTGCTAACCTTCCCTGAGAATACTCGAAGGACAGCCTGAAAGTTCTCTAAGGGCACTTCTTTTGACTGGCTACTAGTGCAGAGCCAAGGTGGGCTGTTCCTTCAATGAAAAACCTCATTGTGCCAAATGATAGAGGTTGACCACTTGTGCTGATTTGAGCACAGCCTAGGTTAGCAGGGGAAGGCCACAGAAGTGGCTTGTGTGAGAAGCTGCTGGAAGTTTCCGCTGTGTCCAGCAGAGCCAATCTCCAATGGCTGTGAAGACGGACATGCCACTGGCCCAATCAGAGAGGTTGGTAACTCCTCTGTGAAGCATTACATATTTAAGAAGGAAATCAAAACAGCTCACAGTCAGTTTTTCCAGGGGTGGTGAGCCACCACCACTGGGGCACCCTGGTGCAGCACGCAGCGATGCACTGCCACTGCTATTATTTTGGTGTGGCCTGTGGCAAACTTTGCCTGTTTGTCCACCTCTAGCCAACTGTGCTGCTGGCAGAAGGGCAGAAGGGCAGAAGGGCAGGGGTGGTGGCAGTGGTTTCTCCTTCTCAGTGCCCTGCGTGAAGAGAGGCACTAAATAGCGCAAGCACCACAGCAGCCACAGCCACCCACGCGGTGGTGGGGGAGGCCATGTGGCTGGTGGCAGAACCACGGTGAGCAACTCCCTGGCACAGAGCCTGGATGAGACTGGCCTCTCGGTGCTGTGAGGCAGTGCAACAATCTTTGGATTGGTGAAACTTGTTGACAATGGTACCCACAAGCAGCAATTTTTCTTTTAGTCGGAGAAAGGGGAGGAAGTGAGAACATRTGGAGAATGACAACATGGCAGCACAAAGGTCAGTGAAAAGAAAGAGGGGAGGAGGTACTCCCAACACCAGAGCTGAAATTCTTTTGCAAGCTGTGATGAGGACGATTAGTGAAACAAACTGTCTCCTTGTAATCCATGCAGTCCATGGGGAGTGCAGAAAAAACTTACCCATGGAAAAGGTGCCTACAATGGAGCAATTGGAGGCCAAAAAATGCTGTAATCCAATGGGAAACCCAAAGAGAGAGAGAGGRCTCCTGCTTCCAGAGACAGAGAAAAAGGGGCCTTCCTTCCAAATTAGAGCAGCTTATTCTTAAAAAACTGCACCCCACTGAATGAGTAACACACAACACAGCAGTTCTGGTAAAACCGTTTTGCCCATGGAGGTACTCACAGCATAATAAAGAAAAACCTTCTCTCCCTGAATGAACTGAAAAGATCTGGGATAATGAACTGACCAACCACTCCCCCCCCACCACACCCTATCTCCCTGTGCAGTGAGTGGGAAGGAGGGAGGGGCTGGGGTAAAAAGGTGTTTTAAAAGTTTATTTTGCTCCTCATTATCTTCCTCGGATTCTGTTAACAATAAATTTACTTTGTACCTTTAAATTTGAGCCTATTTTTCCCTTAAAATGTTTTCTCCTTGTCCTTATCTCAATTCATGATCCCTTTGGGGTTTTTCCCCCCTCTTCTGCTCAGCTATAGCAGAGGAGAGTGACAAATAATAGTGGGTTTTGTCATCCCCATCATAGCACTTCTGCAAGGTATCTGTGGAACTTCTTCCCAAGGTGTCTGTGCTGGGCACAGAGGTCTTGGAAAGCCTGAGGGGACTGTGACAAGGGCAGGCAGTCATGGCACAAAATGATGTAACATGCAGTTCAGCAAATTTGACTGTTCAGGGTGGTTTCTTTTTGTGTTGAACCAATTAAGTCACTGCCATTCACAGCTGGCTGACTGGGTTTTAGAAGCTACCATAAGAAAATATTAGCAATGCACAAACAGCCAAGTGATCTGTCAGAAAGCAGAGAAAGGAAATGTTTCTGTAGGGAAGAATGTATAGAAGACAAAAATTTCTAATTGGTTGGAGGAAAAAATCAGTGCTTTCTGAGAATCTGTGGAAAAATGAATAAATTATTCCTTTTATTATTCTGTGCAGCTGCAGGAAAGGGCTGTGTAATTTACATGCRTTCTTGAACTAAAATGTGTGGTCTGGTGACTAGACAAAGTAAGAGGACCAGAATTCCTCTCACTCCACAGGATTTCAAAAACCCTGCAGTGTCCTTTTAAAAATGAAGAAGAAATACTTTATCCAAAAAGTAAAAGTTCATTATTCTTTTGAATCTGTTGAAATATTTTACTAYTTAAATAATTTCTTTATTTCTGATTAATATTTGAGCAGTGTTCCTTAGATGTGAAACACAAACATGCCTTCTGGAATAGCTTAAAAATTAAAATGTTAATTTTTAGTTCCTCCAGTGGCCCCCACTTAAGTCRTATTGTGTGTTCATTAATAGCTCTTCATTGTCAGCCCATCTTATAAAATGGACATGTAGGTAAATTGCCCTACTGTGCAAGAACCATATGATGAAATGGAGGATTGGATTTGTGGGCTGCACATCACCCACAGCCCATTTTGTTTTGCAGGTCTGCTGTAGCTGGTGTCCCCTAAGGGGGATTTTAGACTCTAAATAGAACTTAAATGTAGCATGTAGCTACATATAACTATCTCATAGCTCAATGAGATCCATCAGGTCTGGTGAAGATGCCAATCATCATGACTGGCTAGCCATGAGCAATGATGGGTCAGAAAGCCATACAAACCCCAGAACAAACAATGTTGCATATGCCAGTGACACTGTATGTCCAAAACTGTCTCTTTCCAATGCCATTTTGATTTCCTGATAGACAGGAAATGGCAGTTGCTAAAAAAGCATGGTAGGCAGGAAAGAGAATGCAGCCTTTTTATGAATCTCAGACCATAATCAAATAAAATTTGCTTCATTTTTATTTGGATCAGACTGGAATTCTAATAGAGGAAAGCTCAATTATTTTAAGTCTKGAGTATTCATTAAGAAATAGCAGACTTGCCATTTTAAGATATCCAAGGGATTGAAGTCTGAAAATGTATTTAGAGGATCTCATCTGCATTTTGGCTAGCCAGAAGCTGTGCAGTATATGCCCACTCCCCTCTACTGCTGAAGCTGCTGACACTCATGGTGTCAGACAGTGATCTCCAGCTTGTTTCAGAAGGCTTCAGCAAGACACTAAGAGCAGGCACCTGTTGGCTGGCCAGCTGTTATTTTCTCTTAATCACTTTCATTGGTTGAATACACTATGCAAACACTCAAAAGGGAGAGTGAAGAAAGGGAAACAGCAAGCTCCTTTTGTACCCTGGAAAGCCATGCTTTGAACAGTGGTGTAGTAAGATAGGTAAAGAGTGTGGGGAAACAAGGARCTGRTACTAAAGGTAATCTTGCTTCTGATGAATTGCAGCTGTGCTAATTATCCTAGAGTGGGAACAGCCTTGCTCTCCYAGCCATGGGTGTGACAAAGAGTGGGCTGGCTGGGAGGTTTTTGGTTGTGGTTGCAGTTACAGCTACAGCTCRGTTGGAGTCTGCTGCTGTGCTGTGAAGACCCAGGGACAGGAGGTGGTGCAAGGGACAGGTAAGGTAAGACCTTGTACCGGGAACTGACAAGGACAGCAGCTGGGCTAGGGCCAGGCTGGAGTGGGCTGGTGCTGTGAGAAGGAAGAGAGAAGAAGAACTGACTGACTGGCTGCTGGCATAAATGGACAGACCCTGAGAGCTGCTTGGAGCTGCCTTTGGGAAATAGGATAGAGACTGTTAAATAGCAAGGTGTTAGTGYGTGAAGCCTTCTGATTGATATGAAAGATTTATAGATAATGAAGTCCTGATACTTGGAGCCCCTAGGAGTTTTTAAGGAAGTAGTTTGTGTATCTTGACCATCTCGACTACCACAGTGACCCACTGGGACGTAGTGGGGGAGGTGGCGTTGGTGTCTGGACCTGATTTTCTCCTATCAAGACACCTGGAATTAGGTGAGCCACCAACTAGCAGTAATGGGAGACTGCTTGTAGTCTCTACTTCGTGTTGTGACTGCCTCAACAACGACACAGTGGTACAGATCTGTACTGTAAAGAAGATTCCAATATTGCTTAGTTACTGATGGAAGATCATATTCTCTGTGTTCATATTGCACTGTAGAAGAGTTAATTTGGTTTTTTTAATGGTAGTTAGAAAAACTTAACACAGGTTAAGATCTTTGTAGCTGAACCAAAGTGGAGAAAATTCATAACAACTAGTAGGTCCGGGAGACCCACAAAGAGACATGAGGACTGAATTAAGATCATCAATTTCAAGAATGCCTCATGTGCTGCTTTTATATCATGTTACACAAATGCAACTGAAGTGTGTAGAAGTGGAGACATATAGTCAGGTGCTCCAGGTCCAGCTGAAGCCCTGAGGAGGCGATAATGGCCATGTTCTCCACAGTATTTTGCTAGAGCCTCCACAGTTGATTCAATGAAAGATGCATCTCCTTAATTAAAACCAAGGGGACTGATTTTCCACAGAAAAAGACACCTCAAAGCAGGTACACAACTGCAGAGCAAAGGAGGCAGTTGAAAAGAAGCTGGAAAGCAGTAATTGCTGCAGCAGTGACGTCCTTTGGAAAACAGATATGTACCTGTGCTTACATTCACAYAGGTTTTCAAGTGATCATTGCTTTGGAAGGTGAGAACTGAGGTTCCAGGCAAAATCTACCTGGAATGTTCTGTATTTACTGCATACATTTTTATAAAATCTTCTGACAAATTTCACTTCTAAAGATTAGACTTTTTGATAGACAGTATTTGTTCCTATATAACAAATTGAAAAGAGAGTCTATATACTTGATGATAACTAAATGTAGGAAAGAAGTTTTTATCTTTTCTGTGGGGATGCTATCAGTATGTCTGTGTAAAAAATGGAGTTCAAATGATTGGAAAAGCATTTGTGAATCCACTAYCCCTCTTCATAACTGCTTTTACCCAACGTAAGATGGACTCCCCTAAATAACAAAACTTAAAAAGATAYAGGAAGTGGACAAATTAAAGTGTTAATTTGACTGGAAACATCTGGAAAGCAGAATATAGTGTTCCACAGACTTGTCTTTTGATTGATTACTGGAAATTATTTGCAAAGCTGGACCAGTGCAGGAAGCTTTATACAGAAGATGAAAAATAGACCCTGTCTTTGCAGTAGCTACACTAATTTGTTGTCATTTTAAAGATCTGGATACTTAGGCTGAATAGCAGAAAGAGCTTTGCAGTTATCATTATGTATAGGGAAATGTGTTTCATGCACAGATAAATGTTAGACATCTTCTTTTCATGACATCTGTGGAAAAACTGTCAAGCTGCAGTCTGGTTAAAGCCTTTCTGATTCCACATGGCTGTCCCTGATCACAGAATCACAGAATGAGTAAGAATGGAAGGACCACTGCAGGTCATCTAGCCCAACCTCCCCGCTTAAACAGGGTCCACTACAGCAAACTGCAATGGATTATGTCCAGATAATACTTGAGTATTTCCAGTGAGGGAGACTCAACAACTTCTCTGGGCAACCTGTTCCAGTGCTCAGTCACCCCCASAGTAAAGGAGTCCTTCTGCATTTTCAGATGGAGCTTCCTCTTTCTGCCTGTTGCTCTCTCACCCTAGTGCTCAGCATCAGAGCCTGGCTTCACCCTCTTGACATCCTGTCCTCAGATATTTATAGATGTGAAGTCCCTTCTGTKTTGTCTCTTCTCCAGGCAGAAGAGGACTTATTCCCTCTACATTTCCACATAAGAGAGGTGCTCTATGTCTGTTATTTCCTAGCAGAGAAATTAGGTTAAAGAAATTTCCTCATATTTGTTTTCATTTGTGAAGCAACTAAAAAGAAGGGTCTGGGACTTTTATTATTCCAGAATCAATTAATATAGGTCTGTTTTCAAGGAAGTGTTYGAGCCTGGCTGTGATGAAAAGCACAAAGCCTACCTGCAAAGTTTTGCTGTCACATACTGTGCTGCACAAACAGCTGTAGATGTGTGTGAAAGGCTCAGAGGAAAAAGCCTTCAAGCTCATCTTTAGGTGTGTAACCTACTAGCACACATGTAACTTCTTCCTGCTGGAAGATAAACCAGTTATTTCCTTGGTGAGYTTAGTGGGTCATAGAAATGAATATCCTRCTTTTGGAAATGACCAGAAAGCAAWTGTTTRTTTTTGGAGTAAAACATGAGCTTCCCTTAGCACTATATAATTTCAAGTTGGATTTTGGGTTTGTGACACATCTCTAGCACGTGCCTGTGACAGTGATCCAAATGTTGCATCTCTGTCTGGGCCCAGCAAAGACGGCAATGGCTCAGCTGCCTTAAGGAAACYCTTAGTTGACCTTAATGTGGGGAATGAATGTTCCTTGGAATAAACAGTTTGCAAAAGGAGGATACTAATAGCAAAACCTCAAAGGCTCTTGCACAACTTCAGAAGGAGGAAGCTGGTGCTTTTGATTTTTCCCAGCTTTGAGTCTTGGAGAAATTCAGCGAAGAAGCWGTTGACATCTACACTCAGAGTGGCTCATGATGTACTCCTGGTGGGAAAAAATTACATTCTTGGGTTTCATAGTCRCTTTTAAAAGCTTTCTATAGTTGGTAGAATTTGTCTTATGTGGTCCTAGTTAGAAGGAGACTACTGTATTGTCTCACTGCTACACAAAAGAACGRCAAGACACACAGCAATAGCGAGGGGAAAAGAAGAAGGTTTAATAGAAAACAATCTGCCTATTCATACTAAAAAGAACACAGGAAAAGATTGGTGGAAAAAGGTTCCACCTCTACACACACAGTGGCTAATACAAATGCTTGTCAAGAGAATCCATCCCGCTAGAAAGAWTGTAAACATCCAAGCTAGTTAGAAACAACACCTGTTATTTACATGAAAAACCATGGGAATCTGACTCTAAACTACAACTTATCAGAAGGCTTAAAAATTCAGGGTGACACTGTATCACATCAGGAACAGTRCTAAGATCTTAATAGCTAAAAGGAGGAGCCTCTCACCTTCAACCTGGTGCAGAAGTTTAAAATATTTTGCTGCCTCCACTGCAGAAGCAGTGACTTTTGTGTCTGAGGCATAGTTACCTATTTTTCATTTGTCATCTCAGAYAACAAACACAGGGAGCTTGCTTTCAGATTTGGTGGCACTGTAATTTATAGACCATGGCCACATTTCACACAGTAGCCAGACACCTATCTCAGGGAGACAAGAGCGACTGACACAAATACACAAGAGCTTCCTCAAGTAGGGCAGATGAACAGCAGGGTACTTTTTGTTAAAAGCTTTTGAACTCGTAATCACCCCATCTTATCCCAGTAAATTTCAATTATAATYGCAGGAAGGAGGAAATGACAAATAGAGGTATTGGCATAAATGTGTGGGCCAAGAAAAGTGGGAGAGAGGTGTAATGATGTAATTGGTGTGCCGTCTTCAGGAGGCTCATGCAATAATTCATCAGGTGGGAAGGGAAGGAAGAGATGAAAAATTGTATAGATGCAGGTTTGAAACCATGAGCTTAAGAAAATGACAGGCAGAGTGAGCTCAAGCTCACCGACATTTAAGGGCAGCTTGTCAATAGTTCCAGCTTGCTTTTTAGCCAGCTTTAATATCTCACCTTTGCTTTCAATTCCCTGCCTGAAACATTTCTGGTCCATCCTCAAAATCAGATTTTGGGGTGTTACTCTAAGACTTTTGCCTGTGAATCCCTTGAAAGCAGAGCAGCAGAGTCTGCCTACTGTCTTACGCATGACAGCCTGTCTCAGGACGCACGAGGCTGCAGGGAACTAATGGATTTTTTATGATCATTTTTACGGGCATCGGAAAAGGGACATGCAGTGCATCCAGTCTGTTGTACCCTCCTAATAGTAATGAAAGCATTACGGCATTTCCCCAATGCCTTACCTTCTAGGGGAATACAGTGCAGCTGTAAACCAGCTGTGCTTCATTTGCACTCTGCAACAGAGCTCTTTTGTCTAGTTTAACTGCTATTTACCATCTTCTCTTTCACCATTCCTGCCTTCTCCTTCTGTCCCTACATTTGGCTCTTTATAGGCAAAGCAGTTGCTGAAAGACAGGTTATCTGTTTGAAATGTAGCATTTCCTGGGCTTAGCATCTACTTTGGTAATATTAAATCTAAGACAATTTTCCCTATTTGTGATATGAAAGAAAATGAAGAATGACTCCTGTTGAGTGAGTACAAAAGGATGGCATGTYGCTTCCCTGGCTCCAGTTTAATTGGAAATAATGGATTTCTCACAGAGCTTTAAGCACTTGGCAGAGGCCCTGATCTGTTGACATCCTGAAGCAAGTTTACCACTCAGCCATGGCTGCTTTGCAGACACCACATTTAAAATTGTTTCTATTTGTTCATCCTTTAAAAGAGGTGTTCCAGTTTTAGAGTCTCCAGTGTGTCTCCAGTGTTGCAGGGTAAAAAATTTTGAAAACCCACATTTCCCATTTTRTCTCTAAATTGAGGACAAAGCTGAGTCAGACAACAAGCACCTTTCCTAAGGCAGAGTACTGAAATAAAAGTATAGCACCTCATTCTTCAAATCTAAGCGAGTAGGTTTGCTGTGAGCACCTCCATCAACAACASTGACACCATGGGCAGCAGCAGGCTGCTTGTCTTACTTTAGTCCAGCATAATTTCATCACATTCCAATGCCATTTTTGCTTACAAAAATACTCCTTAGGATTTGATCCAAGCACTTATGTAGCAGAAGCAGGTAGACCATTTCTAATGCATGGATCAAAAGAAGAAAGTGACATGCTACTTTCATTTATTTCCTGCTCCCCTAACTCAAGGCACAGGGAGTTGCATGTATCCAACAKCTAAGCAGAATTGACCAATTTCTTAAATAACTTTTCAAGTATAACAGTATGATCACAAAGATTTTGTGCAGCTCAAATTTCTGCTGTGCAGCTGTGGAAAACAATGAAGTGACATATTTTGCAGTGGTTTACGTCACTTTTCCTGTGACCTGTGCAATTTTGGCAGACACAGACATAGTGTTGYAGGCTGCCAAGGGGCTGCTGTTTCAACTGTTTTGACTTTTAAAAGTCAATGTCTTGTTTTTGTCAAAAAGAAATGGTGGGCTGGCTGTAGTATTTTGGATACTAGTACCATCCAGTGGCCCACAAAGAATGCCCCGTGCAGTTCAGTGTCCTCAAGGAACATTAACACATTGCATTTTCAGCCAAAGTAGGGCCATGATGAAAATGCGTGATAAAGAAAGTGAAAGACTTGAGTTGTAGAGGTCCATATTTTGTTATTATTTCAAGTACTGCTAGTACAGGCCCATTTACAGAAAAGGGATGCAGTCCTTGGCCATATTTACTTCAGTTCRGGGGTCTCTGACTGACTCAGAAGTTAGCTCAGTTATCTTCTATTGCAGTCTGTTAGTCTTTCTTCTCAGCATTTAAAGCAGATTATTGTGGATTAATACTGTTATGTGAAACAGGTAAAAAGGAGCAAATGTTACGAAACATTGGTATAGGTGGAGAGTAGTTCTGCAATCTAGCAATAGGAGTTCTGTGASATCTGCATATTGGTTCATAAACATCTATACATCCACATGAGAGTAGGAAATGAGGCAACGTTTATTAGACCTGTTCATGTTGYGGGAGACAAAACAAGCAAACGAGAAAATACAAGCATTACCTTTTTCAGGTAAAAGGAGAAGGAAGGAAAAGGAAATGGCAAACTTCAGGCTATACAGGAGCCATTACCCTGAGTTGTGCTACTGAGATAAATACTGAGAAGGAATTTTAATTTAAATAAAAGAATTATAATGTGGGAAAATTGATAGGTGCTGTGAAATCTGCCATGTCTTGATCGGTTTTTCATTTACTGTTCTCACATCCTGCTCTGCAAGGGCAATATGTCTTTGTCTATGGTAATTTTTCTCAAATTAGCAAGCTTTATTAGGGAAAGGGGATGCCTGAAGACTAGGAGAAGGTATAGACTGAGGAAAAAWATTATTTTGAGATGTGAGCCATAAAGCAGATGTTTGTAATCCAAGAGTATTTGACAGTCTTTTTTGCCTATATTGAACCTTTTATTCTTGAAAGTGCTTTAATGCTCCCTATTTTACCATTTGCAAAACTTGAATGCCCTCAAACACAAAGAAAAAATTTAATATAGAATAGACATCTACTAAGACAAGCAGAGCAGGACCAGGATTTTCTTGYCCATGGAAATTTTTATTTGAGATTGCAGCTGAAAATTGCAGCTCACAAAATGACTTCCAGGAGYAATGTGAGCCACATGGTCTATAGAATAACCAATTCTGACCACAGCTAGTTCCAGGAAAACRAACAGGCATCTTCCAGTAAAGTACATACTTGAGGCATAAACCCTGGCAACAGGATTCAAGTGTRATATGCATGGCCTGAGAGTCTAGTCTGATCCCTTGATTGTCTCACACAAGCAGATTAAATTACTGGTAACAAACAGAAAACATGCATTGCAGAGACCTTTGTCTCATACTGGTTTGGATGTGGTCATTCTTGTGACATTAAAGTGAATGGACTGATTCACGATTTGTATCCCTGCCTAGAAGATGGTATCTTTATAAAAACATATTTCCAGTTCTCAGAAAAGTGCTAAAAATAGTAGAAGTGATAAAMCAACAGCAGGAAGCAGACTCTATGGATCATCATTTACTCCAGCCTATTTAATTACATTGGTTTCTGAAAAATAACAGTGTGGGGAAGGACTCAGAAGAAATTATGCTCATTTTTTTATGGATGTATTATATTTTTTAACATAGAATCTTATATGCAAGGAACAGCATAGCGTCATGCAGCTCCCAAGGCAGACCAGAAAAGAAATCATGGCTGCAGGAATCAGAATTTCTTTTAAATTACCTGTTTTAGGAGATCAAATGCAACCAGTGATTCCCCTTCAAATCCTCTGTGGTGTTGATACCTCAGGGTAGTTCACTTTGACTATGCTGTTGTATGGTGAAAAGATTTCAGCATGCCCCTCAGCAGATCTTCTCACCCTTTGCAACTTTGCAATACATGAATGACTTGTGCATAAAAGCAGAGACTCCTCAATCTCTTACTGCTTTGCCTTCAATGTGATGACAGCCTGGCGAGGTATT
The DNA here is from genome assembly GCA_902810485.1 of Alauda arvensis. NCBI lineage: Eukaryota > Metazoa > Chordata > Aves > Passeriformes > Alaudidae > Alauda > Alauda arvensis. The sequence goes on along the minus strand of CADDXX010000198.1, from coordinate 1,327,246 downwards.
ATTTAGAACTAAATGACCAGTTGTGCTRTGGGATATACTCCTGCTCCAGGGAAGGGCCATGCGATCCAGCTGTTGCTACCAGCTGTTATGCCAGAAATATTTCCTGCCTGAAAGACTGGAGCAAAGGTGCGTTTATAAAAAAGAATTCCTCTGGATTGTCCCTTGGCTATCTGCCATTGAAGTASAAGTTCCTGAAGAAAAGGAGTAGATTATGGAAAGCAAACTATATCTTCTGTGSGTAGCAAACAAGATTCTGTTGTGTTCCAGCTAACTGTTACTCTTCTCCATAGTTGKTAGAGACAAATGGCTGATTTACTATGTGCTTTGCAGAATTCTGATTAATAAGTACCTAGTCTTTATGAGGAAGGGCTGTGACAACCATGTCTAACAAGTTCTGGAGGGAGAAGTCCTGTAAGGGAGCCTGTGTGGCTGTGTAGAATTGCTTTGGCAGAAAGAAATATGCAAGGAAAGGTCTTACTTTTTTTCATGCTTACCATAGTACAGAACAGAGCAGATCTGGGGCCTGGAGGCACCTGGTGGAAAAATGCTGGTTTCCTAGCCTTTGGTTGAAAATCGTCCTTCTATGATGTGTACCTTTTATTCTGGCACTTGGTGTTTTCTCCCTTTTTTCCACAAAAGTGCTTCATCAATGGTGGGTTTGAGTGCTTTTGCTCACCRTAAGTGTGAGCAGGTTTATTTAAGTTGCAGAATCACATGAAGGAGTTCCTTGATACTATGATGCATTATATGATGCCTTGCAAAAGGAGACTCAAGACTATTTTTCTCTTCGAYTCTTCCTTCAGGTCATATTTAGTACTAGCCTAAATTACAAATTACATTTTTGCCTGCATAGCACATCARTCAGGGAAATATAATGATTTAGGTTTTGTTTTCACTAGCAAAAGCTATGTAGAAGATAGTTTGAGTTTGGATTGTTTAGAAGGTGGCAGGTGGTAGGGTGATCTTCCCACCAAACCCCAACATAGAAAATGTGGCCATCTGCAAACAAAATACTTTATCCTCTAGTGGAATCCAGCAGTTTGCCACTTCAGACATAAGAATTATTAAAGTGCTTGTAATATTACTCATTGTTACCAGCACATCCTACCCCCACTCATGTTCATGGGAATYACAGAATCAGAGTCATGGAATGACTTGAGTCGGAAGAGACRTTAAAGACCATCTCATTCCAACCACCAYGCCAGGGGCACTTTTCACAAGACCAGGTTGCTCAGATCCCCATCCAGACTGACCTTGAACACTCCCAGGGATGGGAYATCCAGAACTTCAAGACAACCTCTCACAGTACAGAATTTTTTCCTAACATCTAATTTAAAGCTACTCTCTTTTGGTTTGAATGCATTCCYCCTTGTCCTGTCTCTACATGCTCTTGTCAAAAGTCASTCTTTGTGTTTCTTGTAGGGTTCCTTTAGGTACTGGTAGGCTGCAATAAGGTCACCCTGCAGCCTCCTCTTTTCCAGGCTGAACAATCCYACTTCCCTCAGCCTTTTCTCCTAGGAGAGGTGCTCCATCCCTCTAAACATCTTGGTGGCCTCCTCTGGACTCAGTTTAATAGGTCCRTGTCCTTCTTGTGCCAGGACCCCAGAGCTGRATGCRCAGTTCCAGGTGGAGCAGAATCCCCTCYCTCCCCTGCTGCCCASACTGCTTTGGATGCAGCCYAGGACACATTTGGCTGTCTGGGCTGGGAGTGCCCATGGCTGGGKCAYRTCCAGCCTCTCATTCACCAGAGCCCCCAGTCCTTCTCACAGGGCTGCTCTCAATCTGTTCATCCCCCAGCCTGTGTTGATCCTGGGAGTGTCCTGGCCCACCTGTAGCACCTTGAAGGTGGTCTTGTTTATCAYGAGATTTCCATGGGTCCACTTCTTGAGCTTATCCAGGTTTCTCTGGATGGCRTCCTGAACTTGAGGTGTCCATCTTGTAAACTCTTGYAGGCTATCTGCTGGCAGAAAGGGATCACAGGCCTCTTCCCACCCCTGCTTGGAAACAGGCCGTTTTGTACATTTGATTTTCAGGGGACTGTGGAAAGCACAGGTAGAGTGGCTTGTACTGATCATAGCACCGTCCCTTCAGGCACATCTTTCACTTCACTGAGCAACCTGCTTGGCAGAGAATTCACTGTGATCTGTCTATGGGCCGGAGCATTTTTGCCAATTCATCCTCACTTGACTGGAGGGATACCTAGGAAATACCCAGCATTGCAGGGAAGGAGCTTCAATAGTGACACTACTAGCTGGCTTGTACTGGCACTGTGCATGCTCTGTCAAGCAAAACCCAGCTTGCTGTAAGACCTTAGTGTTGTACCCTCTTTTCTTTGTGGTATGTATCTTATCTTGCATTTGTCATCTTTAACATTTTAGTTGCTCTGATGGGAAAAATCTGTTATTTCTAGGGGCTGTGCAGAGCAGTGGTTTTGCAGGCAAGCTGACCCTTGTCAAAAGCGGATGGGARATTATTTCAGTAGTACAGTAGACAGATGCTTGCCAGATCAGTGATACAGTCTGTAAAGTTTATTCTGATGCACTGGAACAGCATACACTGTGGATGTACACATAGTGACCTCATTCTGTTCATATTAAAGGTTATGGGTGAAGCCATTTGAAAATCCCAGTGATAATATTCTCGAAGATTTCTTTAGCAGTGATGCTGAGAGCTTGCTAGTGTGTCAAACTCATGTCCTTCAACAGAAAAAAACAAAAACTGAAAAAACCAAAACACCCCAAAAAAACCAACCAAMCAAMCAAACAAACACAAAAAGACCATAAAAAAAAAAAGCAAAAACTTGAATCATTTGAATAAGTTATAAATACTGAGTAGCCATTTGTGTAAAATAATTTGTTTCTGCTTTCATGAGCCACTGCTTCAAGAAACTTTTTGCCTGATACTTAGAAAGCACCCTGAATTAGTGTGTTCATCTGTAGCACTGTTGAATACAGTTAGGGCTTAATGACAAACACTATGTACTCTTCCTTGAGCTTCCACTGCGTTTGTACTCACATGGTGAAATGTGATAGGAGGCAAAGTTGAGGTAAGTTCYGTTTGTTCCTTCCTGGAGGAACATGACACTACATCTGTGCAAAGCACCAGTCAGAGGATCTGAGACACAAAAATTCAAAAAAATGCAAGGTTTTGATATGTCCAGCCTCAGGATTTGGGAATCCATATAGTTTGCACAAGAATTCCTGCACACAGTGCTTATGTCTGGCTGTGAGACTGTTTCTGTTACAATATAACAATTCCAGCCAGGAATTAGTACCTCTTTCTATTAGATTTTGTGCAATTACAGAACAGAGGAACTGTGTTTCCCACAAAGAGCTTGCAGTCTAAATAAATTTTTCCTGTCTCTGGTGACAGACCAGTTGGAAGCCAAATCAAAATACAGTGGATTGTGTTGTCTCTGCCATGGACTGAGAGATTGAGAGGCCACCAAACAAACAGCAGTGATCATCAGGAGTGGTCAAGGATGAAGATGCTTCTTTTGTTAAATGATTTCACAAAATGTGAATATTTTAATATCCTATRTGGTTCCTGGTTTGCCAAACTGTGAGCAAAAACTAAAATATCTTTATGAACAGGCTTTACTGAGGCTTCTAAGTCCTTTCTTCATTTGAAACATTTGGTCCCTTCCTGTGCTCCCACCAGATGTGGTGCTGACTTGAGCTGTGTGAAATGGATTTTGTATAGAACTCAGCAGCTACTGTCTGTGCAGGATGACTGGTCCACTAACATGCAGGCCATGAAGAACCTCCCATTAGTTCCTTCCTTGGGAGGGGTAACAGATTATATATCATGTAAGTGCACAGAGGAGAGGGATTTTTCAACCCCTCTTCTGTACCAGGGAATAAATTCCCAGCACTCCTCCTAGACTCTCCTGCCATGCCTGGAAAARAATTGGGTATGTCTTTTCTTAGTGGACCTTGGGTGTAGGCTTTACATGCTCTCCTGCAGTCCCCTGCAAAGTGATTCAGCTGCGTGCGGCGTCATAGCCACGCTGTAATTGTATCCCATTTGGGCTATGCAGTAGTCCAGTTTTTCAGGTAGCACCACAACCACAAAGCTRAAAAGAGATTGTGTGGAAGATGTAGGTAGTTGAATGGAGGGCCAGCAGTTTTCTTTAAAAAGTGAAGAAAGGCTTAAACAGCTAATTTTAGCTTGGTTTGAAACAAATAAAAATAGGAGGTTCAGTTTTCACCTTACTCTAGAAAACTCCTTCACACATTAGGTGAGGAGCTGTGTTCCCTTTACCTCTCTCCTTTTTCCTTTACTTCTAGGGRAAAAAAAAAGACACTATAATCACTGTATCAATGCAATACAGTATCTCTGACCACCATTGCCAGTAACATGTCCAGAAGTTACATCTCTCTGCTCATACGCTGGCCGAGTTAGTTCTGCTAGGGCAAAGGCAGCATCACCTCAGAAACCATAGAGCAGTTTGGTCAGCAAGGGCAGAACCCATTAATCATCATTTATAGAACAAGACAGCTTTTTACTTCCAGATTTATTACCATGGAGAGAGCATAGAAAATGGTTGTTGATAGAGTTTAGCGCAAGCATGGAGCAAATACTGGGTTGAATTCTCACAAAGTGACCTTAGACTGTGTATGAGAGGCAGATTCTTCAATTTAAGTCATGCATTGCATCGCTTTTGGACAATGTACTTAAGCATCTTTTGGCTTTGAGAATGTTTCTTAAGATCTTTCCTTGTAAAAGGTCAGAGATCTTGCTTGTGGATTTCTCCAGGTGGAAGAGTCTACAGGCCAAGGCAGTGGTGTACACTCCTTGGAACCTGCTGCTCTGCTGTAAGCTGTCATGGCTTCTATCAGTTTCAATAGTGCAGCCGCCTTAGAAATTGAGACCTTTGCTTTTCTACAAGGTCTTGCAGGAAATAAGAGTTTACAAATCATATAAAATATTGCAAGTTGCTGTATTTTTCACCTTAATCCAGTTGCTGAGTAAAGAGRAACACACATTTCACACAGACTTGAATTAAATAAGATCCTTCAACAGGGACACCTACAGGGATGCACAGAGCAGTGTGTTGGAGACTGCAGCAGATGAGGACTATTCACTGACTTTACGCTGTCTGAATCCTTAGAGGTGACTAAGCTACCCATCTTAAAAAGATAAAGCTTTAAGGAAAAGTGTTAAGCCTTCTGTGGCAGCCTCAGAGAAGGATCTGGCCTTCCTCAAGGAAGAATGATCTGACTTTCCATTAGGRCATTAATGCGTGCAAAGTATGTGTTCTTATGTCTGGATGGAGTAACAGTAGGAGGAGGAAGGAATATGACTTTTGAGAARGGATGTGTYTGCAGTTCCATCCTCTCCCTCCTCTAGCTTCATAGAAGGAATTGCTGCAGAGATGCATTTTCAAGGTGACAGAAGAGCAGACCTGTCAGAAATGCTTGATGGAAGAAGCAGAAGAAATGTCTTCAAAAGCAGTGTTATAGAATAGGAAGGCCTCCTTTGTGCAGAGGTCTGGAGAACACCCAGACAAAGACAGAGGAGTTGCAAAGGASTAGTTAAACAGGATGTGCATGATGTCTTGTTGGCATTCAGTAGAAGAGGCCACATTATTCTGACTGGAGGAGGCAGGCASAAAGAGGCACATCCCACATCCCTGACACTTCTGTAACCTGCATGGTTTGGTTTTGKTTTTTTTGGTACACTCAGTGCTGTTTAATAAGCTGTTCAAATGGTTTACAGTTTTATAAACCTGTCAGGTGTGTGTGTCAGGTAAGTGTGAAATTCCTCTAAATTATGCAGGCTTTGCTGTTTCAGATCTCCACAAACTCTTGAGCACCTGGGCAGACAAACCTGCACAAACCACACAGCAGTGCATATGGGTCACTGAGATGACCTTGGAGCTGTGAATTCCCAGACAGACTTCACAGCAGGCATGCAAATTATGGGAAAATGCAGGCAGTTTTCTGAAGGGGACAAACCTTTGATGGCACAGCAAAAATTTGCCATCTCTGCATGGATTTAGGTTTGAAGCCAAGCATCAAGGTAGTGAGATCCAGGCTGTATTTTCCTGTTGCTCTGCCCAGGGTCTCCCCCATTAGTGCAGCAGACTGATACTGTGGACTCCTCTGCATCCTGCCTGTGGCATGCAGCCATGAGCACCCTACCTTGAGGATCTTCAGCTAATCTGTTCCTGGAGAACAGTCAGGCACATGTCACAGGTTTCGTGTGCTTACCAGTTCCTCCTTGCTTGATGTGACTAGATGGTCATGAAAAGCTTCATTAGGGATCACTTTATATTRCCAGGATCAGGGCGGTCTTTGCCTTTGATAGTGAAGGGCGAAGGCCAGCAGATGAATTTGTTAGGCAATAAGTRGTGTAATGTCCCGGCTGTTCCTATTCACACAGCAAGCATTGGGATGCCTGACCTAAAGGAATGACATAGCATTAATTCCTCCTGCATACTGCTAAGGTTCAGTGTTGAGGCATGTGATCTTACACCTGTCAGATTAAATAAGCTTTCCAGAAGTAAGCTGGCTGGAGATGAAACCAGTTCTTTTATGTGTTACAAAGACAAGATGCCAAGCTGAGGCTGGGTAGGATTTTTAGCATACCTGGATCACAGTATGCTTTTTTATCAGGCACATGGATCTACTCTCTCAGTGATGATCAAGTTCTTCATTTATGGTCAATGGTCTCTCTGTGGAGGTCAATTACTCTGTTGGAGTAATGTGACTCCCCTGATTAACTGGAGAGGAGGCAGAAATGGCATGCCCAGCAGCCCCACCAGTCTCTGTGACTCAGCAGGRAGTTATCCCCTAACCTGAAGAGGGGCACTTGTGCCCTCTCAGACCTGTGTGGGTCTTCACAAGGTGCAAATGTATAAGATCTCCAGAGCTGGTCAAAAAGCAAGGGGAACCTTGCTCAAAAAGGTGCTTCAGGAAGAAAGGAAAACTTAGCTAGAATGGTGGTTTGWTAACTGGTGTGTGGTCTCATTAGCATCACCAGTTTGGAAGGGTACTGGCAGATAGAAGGTGGCAAGTCTCAGACTTTGAATTGCATCACACTGTGCTCATAAGGAAGGTTCTTCCTATTTCCTTTCTCTGTAAAACCAGGCATGAATGTAGAATTACATTCTGTAGAAGTTAGGACTCCAAGTAGTTAGGACACCAGCGACAGCCACGTTAGCAGATCCTTGAGCATCAGACCATGTAGGTATCCTTACCTAATGACCTAGAYTGGACAAAAGCTTAAAGAAAGAGGTTTGAGCTAATAATTTTATCTCACAAATGAGAAGTGCTTTTCAGCAGCAGAGGATCCCTGCAGAGGACAACTGCCAAGCACAGCCCTGTGACATGAGGAGRTCGGGTGGGATGCCACATAGGTCAGTGCTGAAAGCCTCGGGGCCAGCAGGCAACTGCCACACACACTGGCAAAGGGAGGAGGCCTCAGTAAGAACATTTTGATGTGAGGGACTGAGACTCTGAAACAATTTGCTAATCCAGCCAGAATGTAAGGATTAAAACACAAACCTCAGCTCTACGTATTAATTCCTTCATTTGGGTCTTTTTWACCAGTGCTTTGAAAATAACAAGCAAAAAGCTGGATGTGATTCAAGTACCAGAATTAGCACTGGTTGTCCCTGTGGATCCTGGCCATTGCTCTGCACTGACCAGCCRGACCAGTTTGTTCCCTTTCCACTGGAGAAAATACCTTTACCTCCTCCCACATATGCTATGTCTTGGGGAAGTTTTAAGTTTCTTGAGGTGAACRTGTCTGTCATGTGGCAATTAAATTGTGTAAAAAGGGAAAACAAATTCTGCTGAAATCCCAGTCTTGGTAATTCTAATCTGAGTTCTCACCAAGTGAAAAATAATGCATGGAGATCCTCAACAGACACTTGCTTAGGGGGAAWCCAGCATAATCAATCATAGCTTCAGCTTGGATGCCTTAAAATCTTTGTGATTTATTTTTCATTTCTAGMTAAACCTTGTATAGGTGTTTCTCTGCACATTCAGCTGTGATCAGAGGTGTTTCCACCTTTRCAGTGAGGCTTTACAACAGCCTCACTGGCAGTATAAAGAGGTATGTAAGGAGTGCATGGGACATGAGGGTAAACAAGAGACTTTTATTTGAAGCGGTGGAAATGTGATTAAATTATTCCCACAGACTAAATCCTAACTTTTTTCTTTTCAGCAGCAGACAGTGAAAGGGTAGACATTGAACAGCATGGACTTAAACCAAAGCCAGTTAGCAACATGAGAGCAGGGAAAGTTAATGAACTGATTTTCTACAAATAGTCTATTCAGGTTAAAGAAACTATTGTATATTTTTTTGAATGAGAATGTAAAGTCTGCTTAACAGTTCCTGATCTCAAATATATTTTTAGGAAAAATACAGAGAAAAAATACTTGATTAAAAAGTAGCCTCTTGGAGAATTTTGCTGGTTGTCTGRAGAAAATAGAGGTTTCAGAATTTTTTCTATGTGACATAATCTAGAAAATTCACCTTACTTTTAGGAAGAAAGGCAATTTGCTAGATGAAGACAGAATTTTTCATCGAACTCAGGCTGCAGTAGGTCAGTGTTGCAAATTATAAATATCATCTTGGAGATTAGCTGTAGYAGGCACCAGGTAAGGAAGTGTAGTTACCTGTCATTTATAACTGCTATTAAGGATTATCCAGAATAATGGAYAAATCATTTCATGATTTATACTAACAGGCTCTATACAGTTTTTTGAGCACTTTACAGAGTTAATTGGTGCTGCAGAGAAGGTTGCTTCTGTACTCAGATGACTCTGAGCTCTTACCCATTTTCAGGGTTASTACAAAAACTTCAGAGTTCTAGAAGATATGCTGATGTGGAATTCATAGAGAGTGGTACTCTGACATTTATATGGTAACTGTTTGCTTCATTGTCGCATCTCACAGAAAAGATCCTCAGACCCCAATGGCCCTGGTCACCTCTCAGCAGTCATTAAAGAGCCTGACACCCATGATCAAATTGTAACTGCATAGAAAAGAGCGACTTTTTTTTCTGTCAGCAGCTGAAGGGAAGCAGCATCTGTGGGTGTCAACCCATGTTCACTTCAGAAATGGGAGAGAGAAAAGAAGGGAAGTTCACCAAACCTTTTCATACTTCAAGGACTTGTTACGGTGGTGGCCCAGCCAAAAATGCCCATGGATTGCATTAGACCTGAAGCTGCTTCTGCTGACCCAGTAGCATTCAGTGAAAAGAAGATTTGCATATAAAATCTGGGCTGCATGAAAATGCTCCATCAATGTAGGGATTTCCCCATGGGATACCAGAGGAACCGTGTTGTCTCCTCAAATAATTTTACTTCACTATCTCAATGAGACWTTTTTCCATTACATCCCCTTTCAAAATAGCTAATGAGGGAATTTTTAAAAAGGAAATTCCTTCCCGTGTTCATCAGTTTTCAGTAAGGCTGTTGTTCTGGGAGCAGTGCCATCCTTTTATTTGTCRTTTGAGATGCATGGTGATTTTAATTAAGCAGTCATTGTCTCTGTGCATCGTGGTGGTTGCCTTCAGTGACCAAAGAGCTATAATTACAAGTGCACAGGGCAGCTGAATTTTTTGCTGCAGCCCTTAGAGGATTGTGGAATTGCTGTCCTCACCAAAGATGATCCCTTCTCCTCCTGGACAGTTTTGACTTGTATAATCTCAACTATGACATTGGCAGTGGGCTTGTGGTAGTCAGGAAATGTTGATAATTCAGGAGCCCTGAGCCACAGTTAGTCTTACAGGGCTCCATGTGAATGAACTCTTCCTCTGATATCCCAAACAGACCTGCTGACTRTTTTGGGTCTCCTGTTTGAACACTGTGTTGAGGGCAATGCACATGTGGAAGCAGAGCTGCTCTATTTGCTTTAGGTGGTCAGCAGAGGACAACCCCGTCCTTTGACATAGTGCAAGGACAGGTAACTCTTAGATGAAATGGGCCAATTGAATTTTGCTAGGACTGTTATTTCTGCATGCAGGTGACAAAAATCATTTAAGAAAGGTGGACCAGACCATTTTTTCCTTTAYTGGGAGAGCATTTATGTTGGTTGCTGGAACCTGTATCTCTTTATTTCTCTCAAACCACTGTTGCCTTGTGTATAAGCAAGAAACTTCTCTGACCCCAACCACTAGGGAAAAGAGATCCAAAGTTGCAATGAAARCCAGTGTATTTCTGCCTGACAACATGTTATTGCTTCACCTTGAGGGTCATCTCATTGCAAGTAATTCTGCCTTACCTTTAGCAGGCAGAATATAAAAATTCAAAATATGAAAAACAAAACATTTCCAGGCTCTTCTAGTTACTCCCTTATCTGGTTCTGACTCCGCAAATAAAGTTTATTCTGTTTCCAAAACAAACATGCCAAGTGATTTCATGCATGCTGTGGTATGGGTAATGGGAATCAACCCTTGTGACAGTAATCTCCATTTTATACCAGTTCCATAAGAGAGGAGGTGGAGGGCATCCTATTTATGAATTGTTCCCCTTGTCTCCAATCTCAGCTTTACTTCCTGCTGTGTATACCACACAAGAAAGAGCAAGCATGAGGAAGGGAGCTAAACCCAGCCCTTAACTTTTAAGTGGGATTCACTTGCTCCCCTCAGGCATTTATCTGCTGCACCTGTGCAATTGGAAACACCTGTTGTTTATTTCTTGATAACCCATCTGCTTCTTGCTTGGAGTAATGGAAATGAACACAGCTTTATCACAAAGTATGTGGCTATATGGAAGATAATGAAAACTGTTGCAGCAGCAGGGTGTACTCCTGCTATCCCTGCATCCCAAACTCCAATATACAGTTTGCTTCAATTAGGTATGGAGGAGGTCTGGTAARGTGGGCTTACCAAGGTCCTAGGCACCTAGGATACTTGAAATAATGACTCTGTGGTCATTATTTCAACCCTAACCCTTCTGCCCAGGAGAAGTGTGAGTGAAGAAGAGTGTCAGTCTGTTACATGCTACATAGAAGCAAAGAGTGCAGTTCTTTTTAGTTCAGAAGCTGTATTCCAATATTCATGTGCAGGGAAGTTGTCCTTGGCTCATGTTTCAAGTGAAACAAAGCTTAGTGAAGTGGCCATGGGATTTCAGGAACTGGAGCAGAGAGGGTCTTGCAGGAAAATGCCTAAGGGACTAAAGCCAGTAGCTTATGCATGTCTTGTTGATGGTGTAATAGGAAAGAAAAAATGGATCTCAAGACAAGCACAGGTTTGATTCTGCTTGGAGCATGGTAGGGGAGAAGYTGCAGGAAGAGTAATTTCCCATAATCGGAAGCAACATGTATTTTTCCCAGTGCTCAGGAGACCAGACAAGCCCCCAGCTTCCAATTACAGAGCCCTCATGGCTACCCGTAACAACAGGATTTTCACCAAGCAGGACACTTGGCAGCAAGCAATGAAAGTGGGCATTGACCATCCAAAAGGAGAGGGCACCTTGCCACCATCCTTCAAGGTGTGTTTATTCTGATGTAACTGTGTCTCTTCACAGCTTCAGTTCTGCCTCCTGCCTCTTCTGGTGCTGTGCTTTGTGCTGCCTGCTGTTCACAACAGCAGATAACACATTCAGAACTGGAGTCTGCAAAGTGCTGCCAATACTGGGCTCTATCAGTGCAACTGGTAGGAATGGTTGGTCTCAGGAGAGCTTCCTGTTTTCAGACAGAAGAGGAAAATAAAGAGGTGACCTGACATGGCTTAGGAGGGGGCAAGTGGGGCGAGGGAAGAGAGGAGAAAAAGAAAGAGGGAGAAAAGTAGCCTTCTGTCTCTCTTCACATCTTCTTTCCCATGAACCATTGCTGTCAAATAACAAAAGAGGAAACAAATACACAGATTTGATTTTGCTTATGAGACGCATGTAGTTACCACAGTGAAAATGGTCATTTAAACCACCATTCTGGTGAAAGTTTCAGTTTCCCTGAGAAGCGGTTTTTTGGGATTATGAGAACGGCAGGTTGAAGTTTTTTGCAGAGTCCAGAATGTTCTCCCAAAATTCTGRGCATCTCCAAACTGGCAACAAAAAAAATGAGAGATCAGGATCTCTTTTTCTTGTTTTTTTGTTTTTGTTCTTTTGTTTCCCCTCACTTCCTGCCCTAAAAATATGTAAGTTTTAAATACAGGGGGAATGATAGCTGCCAGCTGGGCAGAGTAGAGAAAATAATCACTTGCTGAATAAATTAATGTAATTCTGTGATGATAACTTTTTGTAACTGTTTTCCTTGCTTTGAAGCAAACTATTGTTTTCTTCCATTTGTGCCATTTTTGGGTGCATTTATTTTGTATTGTCACAACAGGTAAACATTGTCACAAYATTTACATTGTCACAACCTCTTTGTTAAACTGAACACTTGCTTGGCATACAGGACAATTTTAATGGGAAACCTCTGCAACTACTGATGGTAGCTCCTCCAGTGATGTGCCACCCTTCTCCTCAAGGTTCGCATGACCTCTGTTAGACTTTCTGTTGAGTTGGGGATGTTTTCTTTTAATCCCAGCATGTTCTTTTGGATACTTGAACCATAAGCCTTAGCCTGACATCAATTTTAGGCATGTATTTTCACAGCGAGGTCAATCAAATAGTGCTTAGCTTCTGTGCTGCTTCGTGGTGTGCTTTCTCCACAGGTCTGAGCTGGCTCTAAAGCAAAAAAATCAGATGCTTCTGCTAGTASAAGCAGACCAAAGAGCTTTACCAGCTCTTTACTGCCCCAAGGGTTGGCAGAGGTGCATGTTTCTCCACAGACAGTTCTGGCTTGGTGAGCTGAGTAATCTGTGAATCACTTCCCATATTCTGCAGGCAGACTTCTAAACAAGAACAAAATTGATTTTGTAATGGAAAAATGAAGTGTTCTGTGGCTGCAGTATCATAGGGATTAGTTTTGGTATACTTGCTTTCAAGATCTTATACTTGCTTTGGGTTTGAGTTTTTTGTAATTGGTGGCAGTGCTTTGTGGTTGTTGGAGTTTTGACTGGAACAGTTTGACAAGTGTGATAYTAAATTGTAGGTTCTTTTGATCAACATAACACACTATTCAGACCAAAAAAACAGTAGTTGTTAAGATCAACAATGAAAGAAAGACAATAGCAGACAAAAGCTTAGCAGAAGACTGTAAAATCATACGTGGCTCTGGGGCTTCCTTAACCAGATGTATTTCAGTTTCTGTAGTAACCATCCTCACAGCATTCCTTCTCTTTGACTGTCCACTGAGACATCCATCACAGTCTAGAACTCACAGCATGGATTTCCACAGCAGACCATTGCATTGGCTTCAAACCTGCCCCATCCAGTTTCACTTAATTGCCCTTTTTTTCCTTAGCGTGGAAGACAGACTGAGCAGTAGATGTCTGCTGGATATTTCCATGATTTTACAGATCTCTTTTTGATCCTACCAGTGCCTTTTCTTCTTCCAAATGTGAAGGTTCTTACTGAGTATCTGATATATTTGGGTTTTGGCACTAGGAAGATGGCACTGACCAACTTCAGTGCTAAGAATTTAATCCTTTCCAAAATCTAGTTTCTTGGAAATAAATTTATGGCTTACATGTTGTGCATCCACGTATGAACGCCTGAATACAAATCTAATTTTTCCACAACATGAGTCACCTTGTTGTTTGACCTATGTTCTTTTCCCATCCTGTAGATCTGAGTGGAAAAAAAAAAGTATTTTAACTTTCCCATTTTCCTTTTAATTTGGTGAAGGGAGAGATACAAAGGTTAAATCCTGTTTWGCTCATTAATATCTCAAATATTCAGAGTACCTTGAGACTACTTCCCAAATGGTACTCCTCTATCATTTTGGAAGGGTAACTATCTGTGATGACTATCTGTATTCTTACAAAAGCAGCATAGAAAGGTACACTTCAAAATTTTTTCCTTTAAACATCCCACAATAACAATAAAACTAGTTCCAGTCTTTTTCACCTCTCTTCAATCAAGTATCTGGAGTAAACTTTTTTGTTTAAAACAATCACTTTATTTCCTTGTGCCAGGACCCTTAGAAATTCATAATTTAGCAGGAATACTTGAAAAAAAAAGTCAAGTAAGTAGATTAACAAAGTAATGAGGAACATTTATTGGCTTATTTATAGAAGAGTGCCTTAAAATATTCTCAAGTTAAGCATGTGCTTCARATCCCATGTTTTCAGTGAAGTGCTGAATCAGAGGAAGACGGCATGACATCTAAAATCCTTGACATGATAGTTTTGGTAGTATTTTTGTCATGAAGTCCAGTCTTCTACTGTTCCAGAACTGCTTACATAAACCAGTTACACATACAGTCCCAGCCTTCAGTGACTGGGATAAACTTAAATGGAATGTGATATAGTGAAAGTTGAATGATAGCTGATTCACACAATCTTTAGAGAGGAAAAAAAAAGGAAAGAAAAAAAAGTACTTTTGTTATCATATTCCTAAGCCATAGCTTGTACAAAATCAGAGGGTAAAGTCATACACATTCAGGCTGTCTGAATGCCAGTGAAATGGAAACCTGAGCAATATTCCAATTTAACTCTACAGAAACCCACTAGTTAGTAAGTAGTTCAAGTATTTTAGTGCCTGCTGTGTTGCTGCCTACAGGGAAAATACTCTAAGTGCTTTCCCTTTCTCAAAAAGAAAAGGAGTTTTCATCTATCTTTTATAAGGCTTTCTTGTCAYATCCATTTTATACAGCATGACACAACCAGCCAAAGGATGTTATTGTGGTGGTTTCCATCACATGTTTTACTGACAAGGTTTTTGTGGATGGTAGAATACAGACATATATGTGTGTGTGTGTGTGTGTGTACACATTTATATATAAACATATGTATATATATAGATGCACTTACCAATCTARATCACTTAACTGTGAAGATATATGTACCTTATGCTGGCCTAYGGAGTGTCAAACATGGGGTGTCAACGCCTTACATATATGAAATCCAATATTTTTTCATCTGGCCAGTTTGATACAAAAGGGCAGAGGTATCCTTTTTCCAAGAATATTAGGCCATTAACTGGAACAGCTTTTAAAACTACTTTATAYTCATCCATAGCTGACCAGCTATTTGAGGAAAAAAAATCAACAAATTCTGGTTTTCAGATTCCATGTATGCTGTTAGTATCACAGAAAAAAAAAAGGCAAGAGATATCCCTGAATAATCTAATATCCTATTAATTTCAAAAATGTAAAGGGCTAATGCAGACTGGAGGATAGGAGTGATGATCCACAGATCCCAGTTCTGTATCAGAAGGATTTTTAAAGATGCACACAATTTCTGTATGCATGTACGTGCATAAATGCAAACTGTCTTCTGTATGCAGAGACCAGTGAGATGTCAAGATGGGCACAGTTTGTGACATTTTAGTTACTGAAAATGCTGATTTTCTACTCTGAAACAACTTCAGCAAACCTGTTGGAGCAATAGGACAGCCAGCACATGATTAGAGGGATGGAGCATCTCTCCCAGGAGAAAAGGTTGAGGGAATTGGGATTGCTCAGCCTGAAAAAGAGAAGGGGTGACCTAATTGCAGCCTACCAGTACCTGAAGGGATCCTACATGAAACATGGAGAGGGACTTTTGACAAGAGCATGTAGAGACAAGACAAGGGAGAATRGCTTCAGACTGAAAGAAAGTAGCTTTAGACTAGATGTTAGGAAGAAATTCTTTACTGTGAGGATGAGGCACTAGAACAGGTTGCCTGAATGTTTTGGATGATCTGGGAGTGTTCAAGGTCAGTCTGAATGGGGCTCTGAGCAACCTGGTCTGGTGAAAGGTGATCCTGCCCTTGGCAGGTTGGTTGGAATGACATGGTCTTTAAGGTCCCTTCCAATCCAGACCGTTCCATGATTCTAGGATTCCATTCTATGAGGATGTATTTGTTCAGCAGTAGTCTTAMGTATTTCAGACAATGAGGACTGTGTGTGTAAATCTAGATATACATGAATAATTAGCATATAAGAGTGTGCAAAACATTACAGAACTGCTCGGCATATGCAACATTTAGCTACGTTGCTTCTTCTGGGTTYGTTACTCCAGCCTTTCCATCACCATTCTGACATCTAACTCTTCATCAGAAGTGGTCCAGGCAGTTTCCTACCTCCATGTTTTGCTTAGTTTTTTAGTATCTTGACATTCACAAATAATTTTTTTAAAGTTTCCTGATCTTCCTTGTAAATGTAATGCTTTCCCCCTAAAATGATTTGTTTGATGTCCAACATAAGGATGATTCATTTCTGCATAGGCAGAATCTTATCACATATTCCTTGAGGATGGGGCATGAAGGCTTGAAAACTCTGGAGAGAATTTCTAGAGCATCAGTAGAGCACCTAGAAATAAGTAAGAAAAACTATTTTGCTCATTTAAGGAATCCCTAAATGTCTTCAAACTCAACCTTACAGCTACTGAAATATTTAAATAACAAAAGAAATGGTTTTGCAGATAAGAAATAAAAACCATTTTCCCAGTAAAAACAGAGGTTGACTGCCTTAATTTATTATTCAGTATTTCTATCTTGGGTACAAAACCTAAATGAGAAAATGAGAGGGAACCTGGTCCAGGATGGGGATGGATGGATGAAGAAAAATGCTCCCCAGAAGGTGCAGAAAGCTGCCAAAGGCAAACAGTTTACTTTCTTAAKAGGAAGGTATTGCAGGAGGAAAAACAGGTAGTTCTCCTCTTGAAACACCTGAGAGAGCCYGCTGGCTGCTGAAGGGAGCAGCCTGGGCACAGGTGAGTGGCGGTGAACAGGGCTGAAACAACTCAGCTGTGGAAAGGACTCTTGTCCTTGGCACCACTTGGTCACTCCAGCTTCAGGGACCTGGTAAGGCCCAGCTGCTGGCATGTTCTGGTGACTTGAATGTTAAACACAGCCAGCTGGAGGTTATCAATCCCCTTTACTTTGTACGTAAATCCTAAGCAATCTGGCTGAAATGTAAGCCCACCATTAAGCCCAGGGAAAGCCTTACCATCAGCCCYGCTGGGGGAAAAATGAGGTCTGCAGACTGCTCTCTTCCTCCATGATGCCAGCCCTGCTTTTGTGATACCTTGCTGTCACACAATTGCACCACGTTATCCATGGTTTTGGCCCCAGCAACTCAAATGCAAAATCACATCTTTGTCCCTTTAACTTTTCTCTCAGCTGTTATGCCTCCCTATGTTTTCTCCCCTCCTCTGGGACTGTGCACTCTGTTGCTGCTCTGGCTGCTGGGAGCAAGCGAGGAGAATTTCTCCTACTGGCAAGTAACCAGCCAGTCTGGGGCTGGCGTCTTCCCAGAACGCTGCTGTTTTCATACCAGCAGGCAGAGGAGCAGGTGAAATGGGACTGGTGACATCTGTACAGATGTGTTTGACTGCTTACATGCTGCTACGAATCTGCTGCCCTTAAAGCTTCCGTTTCTCTGACGAGATCTCTCTCTCTCTTCCCCCTCTCTCCCTCTCTCTCTCTTTCTCTCAAAATTATTTTTCCAAGGAGAAAAGGAAAAGGCAGACAGAAATAGAAGGCAAGAGACAACAGCTTGAGGACCAGATACTTCAGCTGCAGCATTTCAAGGTAAGGGACTGATGCCAGAAATGATGGATTGACTAAATCTGTTCATTATTAGACATGCAGATCACACGTCTGAAAGCTGGGAAAAGCCCACTCTGACATGAAGCAGCTTTCACTGCCGGAGCCTATCTCTCGCAGTGATCATGTTCTGCGTGCTTTTCATTCCATGTGCTTCATGCACAGGACCACGTTGTTTAAATGGTTTAGGAGCATGGAGTCGGGAGGGTGTATGTTCAGGCAGCACAGCAGTGCTGTTATTATTAAATGCTGTTATTTATTATGCATAATGATAAGACACCAATCACTGTGGCTTGGGTGTGCACTGCATAGCTTCAGCCAGCACTTTCTGCCTGCAGAGCTGTGTTGCATTTCTCTGGTGCCTGTAATTAGGTTTTGTGTGTGTGTGTGTTGCAGAAGGAGTGTTAGTTAGTATGCATCTCTGTATGTGTGTAAAGATTTCATTGAAGGATTAAGTTATTAGGCGTGCATGGCATAATAAAATGGGCATGTATGTACATGCAGGGAAGGTGTTGATGCATATGTGTGTGTCTACATGGAGAGGCGCCTTGATATTTAACAGGGTGCCGAGCAATCCCAGTCCCTGTTGGTCTCCATGACAGCTGCAGATATCATCATTTGAAAGCCATCCTTGCTGTTTCTATTGCTTATCCCTCCTGTCAGTAGCATATTTGTGCATAGCAAAGATAAGAAAAAAAAAACATACATGTGATATTTTTGTAACTGGTGAGCATTTGTGGGTCAGACCTTGTTATATTAGTTCAGTAGGGGAGCCTGAGGAATTTAAGTGATTAAAATATCTGAGAAAGATGATTAGAACTGGACAGTTTATCTTCACAGCAAGTGAGCTGAGCTGTGTTTCTAAAATTAAGATATTTAGGTTGCATGTGGAATAAATGTATGTGTATGCATTTGTTTGAACAGTGCACCTGCATCAGGAAATGAAGTGCAGGTATCTCTTCCCTGCACTTATAGACCACACTGCAAGTTATGCTACAGGCAGGATCTTTCTCCTGCATCTCCAAGACCCTGCAGTCATGTTCTGCAAATTATTTCTCCTTTTCTGGTAAACATAATGCAGTTAARCCCAAGCAATTGATATCAGCCTACACAAATACCTCAATCAAGTTTGCTACCAGTCTATGGATGTCAAACATCAGTGTTTCCAGTCAAAGATATKATGGCATTTCTGTGTGGCAACAGGAATTGCCATTTTGTTCAGGCTTCCATTGACTACAGGCAGAGGAGAATTTCTTCTGATAACTACAGGGTATTGCAGCACAGCAATAAAGTACTTTATTGCTTTGTTCCAGTACCTTCATGATGGTTGGTTTTTTTCCTTTTTGCTACCAAGCTGATGATTCCTTTTAGCATGTTAACTGTTTCCTTCATAAAGCTAACTGCATTATGATTCTTTGTGAAATTCTTTAAGCAGAGCCTTTTGKATAGACAGTTCTGTCAATTTTCTGYTTCATCTGTTTTACTTTGATATGGCTGTTGCTTAGATGTATTTTATCATCWTCCATAGGAAAAGTAAAATCCCTCAGGGTGGTGCAGTGGGATCAGCCCCTCAGCTGATGTAGACTCACAACGACTCCAGCCCTGCTATGTTGATTGCCACTAGAGGAGGTTCCGTTTTGCTGCATAGATTTTTTTCAGAGACACACATGAAAAATAGCTGTGTCCCTTTATATTTTAACCCACAGGCTGGAGCAAGAGCAGTAATCATACAGGAGGCTAATGGGAGATCAGGGCACAGAAATTTAATGGCAGAGACATTTAAAATGGCAGCTTACTCAGCTAAAATCACAGCCAGATTCAAAGTCTGTAATGCTGTGTGCAAGGATGAGCATCAGGATATGACAAAATCTTCCCTGCCTCTCCATTCAGTGTCATCACTTGTCACCAGAGGAAGACTGTGCTGCTTTTACAGGAGTGGTCATGGTGACTGCTGCTCTATGAGCTGCCTGTACCACCAAGCAACTGACTGCTGGGAGACCTGAATGAGGCAATAGCAGAGGTCTCACTGGGATTGTAGAGTTCATCCTCATTGCTGCTAGAACCTTCCTAAATTTACAATTATAAAAATATTTAAAAATGGAGATAGAAGCACTGGCTGGTAATGTTTCTGTTTCTCTTTGGAGACAGATGAAGAAAACTGCATTTTTGTTTCATACATCATTCAGTGTTCTGGTTGCTTAGTGAAGTGCTGACCAATATTTTATTTCGCCTGCCAGTTTGATTTGCCCACTTACAAAACTGTGTATCTCCCTGCCACCTCCCCAGTCCTCTCCCTCACCTCACCCTGCTYGTCCTGAGCCTCTCCAAGTCAGGGGCTCCAAGTCTGATGTGAATACAGTCCCTCTGTCTGATATGGCTCCCCAGTCTGACACACCGGACTAAAGTGCATCTATTTTCCCTAAGAGTGCTAARTAGAACATGATTCATTTCCTGAATTATGTGGATTTCATCTAATTCTGTGCAAGACATAAATCCAGGTTAAAAGACCAGGCTTTCCTAGGAAGCCTCTGTATTTACTCAGAATGCTGTGAGGCTGTTAATGTCCATATAGAGTGTAAGGATTTCATATCAGTGTTCATTAAAATCTGCTGGGAAGAAACCTTTGAAAATGAAATCTGGGTTAATCCTGTGTCTGCAGTATCTGGGTTGATCCCACAAGCATAACAGCTTGAATTCACACAAAGACATTCACRCCAGGATTCAATGGGGTTTCCTCATTTTTGTGCAATATCAGAGTAATTTTCTTTTTAAAATGCACTGTGTAAAATAGCATGTTTGGTTACCTAATAAAGGTTTTGGGAGCTACAGGGTTTCTGTTAATTTCAGAAAATTTTGTTCACACTGGAAAAATACCTAATAGAAATAATTTATTGTGAATGTTTATGCTGATTACCTACAGTTTTCAAGTTGCTGATGGCAATTAGACCCCTTACAAAATGAYCTTACTACCAGTTCATTCATTTTTCCCTTGTTGCATATATGGCTGAAAATAAGGCAGCAGCAGGTACTATCCCACTGCTTTAGGCAGAGCAACCCAGCAAACACTTGGCATAGTAAAAGTCAGCACTGAATGTGAACAAGGCTTTGGCGACACATTTTACAAAGGCTTCTGAGAATGAGACCAGTGCTGAGGACATGAGAACAAAAGTGTAGCTCAGCTATTAATGGTCTGTGTGAGATTCAGAGTTAATCAAGTGAAACCCTTCAAATGTGAAAATCTGGAGTAGGAGAGAGTCTAGAGTAGTACAGGCTCTAAAAGCTGAATTCCCTTTAGCTGACAGGAAAACCATATCCTCTCTTCTAYGAACCACTGCAAAGTAAGGACATAGTTGGGCACAGACAAACTGCAGTACCTCAGGACCATTGGRGGTCTCTGTTGAAGTCAGGGGGTGTGTTTGTCTACATTACAATCAGATGCCTTCATTGGAAAGGCCCTAGGTGTCGGAATAGGTATAAAGATGCTTTGAAATTTTTTTGAGATAGAACATGCTCTTTTGTTCTAATAAGAAGCGACTTACAACAGCTCCCCTAACATCACACCTACTCCAGTCCTTAATATGAAAATAATACTTCTTTTTCCATTTAACACAAGGTCAATTTTGTTGTTGAACAGCAGATAGAGTTGTTGTTTTGATGTTGTTGTTTAACAATAGATAGAGTTTAAACTTAATGCCTCAGCAGTTTCTTGGCCATATGCCTACAAATGGGGCTTCCTTGTCCATGAGAACTGGAGGTGGAAACAGCTTCTATCATTTAAAATCAGAGAAGTGGTCAAAATTCACCTTACTCATCCATCAGAATTACTTGGTTTCTAGAGAAAGACTGAAATTTATTTTGTTTGATTAGTAGAACTGAAGAATACGACCTACAAACAACGACTTCTTTTAAGAACTTGTTCAGCTAGGCAGCAGTAGGGCAGGCCTGTTTTAACAGAGATGTTTCCTATTTCAAATAAACTCCAGGGTAGCAGTATTTCTTCCAAAATCTGACTGCCTCTATAGTTAGTTGAATAGAACTTCTATAATTGTTTACTGTAGCTTTATTTGGTGGCCAATGGTAATAAAATAAACAGAACAAAACCTCCTAATTGAATTAAAAATTACTTCTGTGCTGTTACTTTAACTATTACAGTTACAATAAATCCATTTTTCACAGTCATATTAGTTTTGAAGTGGTATAAATATTAGGGACCTATTTCTTTTAACATCTGCTTCTTAAAGAGTGCAGTTCATGAGYACAATCTGTAACATAATTACATCTTTACTCTCAAGAAAAGGAAAGCTTTTTTACATTGTTATAGAGATTTTGTTAGGGTATGGTTYTAACTGAAACTATCTCATCTATAAATAAATTTTAATTTTATAGTTCCAGTTATATCGCTGTCCCCAATTTAATCTATTCCTAAAATAATTACTGTCAGAAAATATAAATAGATATGACTGTTTCTCTCTCGATATATGTACAACATTGTGGAAAAAAAGAGATAGCTTTTGCAAATGAAGGAACCTTGTTGTTTCTTTATAGTGAATCCCTTTATGATTTTCAATTAATCCTTAAACCAAATTAATCCTTAAACCAAATTAATCCTTAAACCAAATGGCAACTCAGCCAAGCACCCAAAAAATCTTCGATGGTGTTATACCGTCTCCATTCCCGACATGGTCAGTAAAATATTCTTGAAAACCTGTGTCAGAGATAAGGATATCACGCAGAGCAGTGTTACATGCTTCGCACAAGCCCAGGAAGGYGGCATCTGTTGCTCTTCTCTTATACACCAATGATTTGTGGCTCCATCATAGAAGGCCACCAAATCTGYCAGGCGTGATTTGCCCTTAATGAAGCCATGTGAGCTGTCAACTATCACCTCCTTGTTTTTCATGTGGCTTAGCATAGTTTCCAGGGGGATCCTGCTCCATGATCTTGCCAGGCATCTTGAGGTAGATGGGACTGATTGGCCTGTCATTGCACAGGTCTTTCTTTTTTTCCTTTTTCAAAGCAGGGGGATATTTTCCTACTTTTCCAGTCACTGGAAACTACCAGTCTGCTATAACTTCTCAAATAAAGTTAACAACGGCTTGGCCCCCTCTTATACCAGTTCTCTCATCACATCCATGGACTTGTGCACCTTCAGGTTCCCTCAGATGGTCTTGAACTTGATGTTCTACTACAGTAGTGGTTGTACATTCTCCTAGTCCCTGCCTTTGCCTTCTGCAGCTCAGGCAGCTGTGTTTGGAGCACTTGCTGATGAAGGCTGAGGCAAAAAAGTCATTAAGTACCTCAGCCTTCTCCATGTCCCAGGTAACCASGTCTCCCTTTTCTTTCTGGAGAGATTGAACATTTTCCTTAGTCTTCCTTTTATCACCAACATATCTTTAGAAGCTATTTTTGTTGCCTTTGATSTCTCTGGCCATCAGGGCTTTAGCTTTCCTGATCTGATCCCTGGCTGCTTGAACAATCAATTGAGGATTTGTATTCCTCACCTGGAGGAATTGCTTTCACCRCTTGTCCTTGCTTTCACCCTCCTTTCTTTTTGTGTCTGAGTTTGTCCAGGAGATCCCTGTTTATCCACACAGGCCTCCTGGCATATTTTGTGGCTTCCTTTTTGTAGGGATAATCACTCCTGAGCTTGCAGAAGGTGATCTTTGAATAACAATCAGCTTTTCTGGGCACCTTTTCCCTCCAGGGTTTTATCCTACAGTACTCAACCAAACAGATCCCTGAGGAGGCCAAAGTCTGCTCTCCTGAAGTCCAGCTAGTGAGCTTTCGTGAGCTTTCTGGGCATATTCCTTGCTTTCCTAAGGATCTCAAACTCCATTTCATGGTCCTTGCAGTCCAGACTGCCCTTGAGGTTCATATTCCTCACCAGCCCCTCCTTGTGGGTGAGCAAAAGATTCAGCATAGTACATCCTCACCTTAGCTCCTCTATCACTTGAAGAAGGGAGTTATCATCACTGTGTTCCAGGAACCTCCTGGATTTCTTATGTCCCTCCAAAAGTTATTGAAGTCATGGAATTCCCCCATGAAGAACAGGGCTTGTGAACAAAAATTCATTTTTAACTGTCTGTAGATAGCCTCATCAGCAGTTTTGGGACATGGAGAGGTTTAGAACTAATCCAGAGAGAAATTTGCGTTTTAAGAGCACAGGGGACCCCTCTTTGTCCCATTCTGTGTATTAGCACCTTTGGTCTGATGCCCACTTTATACYGAGAARTTTGTCTCCCACCAGGATTTAAACTGAGAATCAAGAGGTTCTCTTCCACATCAGAAAACAAAGTAACTATCCCCATTTAAAATCTTTTAAGAATATAAAATAGAATTTAAAAATAAAATTGTTTATCCAGGCCAGCTACACAAATTGTTTACCACAGAGAGATGAGAGCTTTAGTCCTTTAACTCTTGTTCCTTATCTGCTTGCATGCCATTGAAACACATCTGTCATTATTTTGGTATGCTCCCTCTACAAGTTGTGCTTTTATTCAGGAAAAATATTAAGTGTGAGTTGTGCTTTGAACTGGGGCAGATTTATCCTGGGATGATCGTGTAAATAAACATACCATAAAGGCAGGACTTCCTTGAAACGTATCAAAATTCTTTTTCGTCAGGTTTCAAGCAGTAACAAGGTCCTTTGAGCACCTCATGACTACTCCARCAGACTTTGTTTTAGCCAGCTGTGTTGATGTAGCTCAAGGAGGTTTACAGCTCTCTGCAACCCCAGCCCCTCCTGACTGGCCTGAAACACGTTCAAAAACCAATTCACATCACTCAAATCCAGCTTTTTAAAATAATGAATGTAAGAACTTTTAAGACCAGAAAAGAGTCTGTGAAATACAACTTTTCCCTTTGTCTCTTTTGACTGATGTTTGTATGTGAGAAGGAGTGATAATAGTGAAAAACAACTGTGGCTCTGCGGTAATGATAACTTGCAAAGCTTATTTGTTTTGGGGGGAGAGGTTTGACAATTTTTGAAATTTCATATTGTTAACTATTAAAAAAAKATTTATCTTTTTATTAATTTTTACTTCTCTCACAGCTACACTTTACTTCCTTTGTAARCATGGAGTAAGTACCTGCAGGGAAAACCAAAGCATACCTAAATTTCTGACACCAGGAGGTAAAACTGTCACTCTTTTCATGTGTGTATCTTTAAGAGGGAGTCTTATTCAGTCTGCAGTCCAACCACATGAAGGCCAGAAACTTCAGCTGGCTTGCAACTGTTTTTTGTTCCAGCTCCAAAACTCYCTGGGAATCAGAGATGTTCTCATGAACTTAAAAAGTAATTTATGTGCCATCAGGAGCAGGTTTATCCCCTACATATCTTCATCCCAATACATTTGGATTCTTGACCAGGACAGAGTCCCACACCCCACCCCCAGGAGACTTGCTCCCAGGTTGGGCCATGTGGGACCTCACTGTAGCATCCCTTTTTGCAARCCATGTCCCTGATGGTGTCTGCCTGCTGGAGCAGCCCAGTCTCCTCATCCCTCCCCTCACCTCTGCAGCAGCCACTGCCACTTGTTAATAGTTTATTCTCATTATGGTGCTTAAYCTTGCCACAACTGAAATATTAAACAACTGAACAGAGCCATCATTATCATTSTGCAATGAAAAAGTCTGGCATTTTAAATAGACTTCCTAAAGAGAGACACAGAAAAATAAACCCTAACTCTCCAACATAAAACACAGCTCTCCAGCAGTGGTATCTTCCTGTTACTTCAAGCAGAACTTTCTGGTAGAGTGGATGTTTAGAAAATATATGTAGAAAAGAAGCTGTGCTTGACTTAACTGTCATCTTATTGTTCATTGTCAAGTCTTAAATGAATGTTAGAAATACTTACCTTCTATCGGGCCATACCTGTGATCCCTGTCACTCATTTGTACAGGCCAGTGCTCTGTAGCTGATGAATGATCTGAATGAGAGACATACAAACTCTGTGTCTGCTCTTGTAGAGTCTTGACAATGTCTCTTGCTGTGGTGGGTTTCCTTGAAGCTAAAGGAGCTTGGRTTTTAGTTTGTCTTCTTCATCTTTGACTGGAAAAAGCTGCCTAGTTGATTCACAAGGTTAAATAAATGGGACCTGAACAATTTAAAAGCAGTGTAGTCYGAATGTTTACACTGGTGATGTTGTTAATTAATGGGAAGCTTTCTCTGAGGACATAAACCAATTTTTTCTTTTTTCTCCAAAAATCATTTCTAATTGGGCCTCTGTCTCTACAGCTGCAATTTCTGTTCCTATGAGGTTTTCAAACAGACAAAGTATGAGACCTTCATGAAGAAGCCATCTATAGCTATCATCATACCCATCCCTCAGGTCATTTGCCACAGACATGCCTTCTCCTTGCATCTGCAGCTCCGGTTGCATGTGGCTCACGCTGAAGAAGTACCTTGTCATGGGGGCACCCAGCTGAGATGCAGCCCTTCCCAAAGTGAGCATAAATCATACCAGCTATCTCAGTCTTCCTTCACCTGTTTTTGCAGTCATGTAGCATTGTGCTACATGTTCCTGTCTGCTCTGTTGCTGTGCTGAATGTGTGCTTTGAGAAAAAGCAGTGGCTATGTAAATACTCAGAAGAGCTGAAGGGCAGTCAAATGGACCTGCTACAGCAAGCAAACAAGGGGGAAAGATAATCTCTGCAAAGTCTTTTGGCTGCCTTGGTTCCAGGATGGGCTTATAATAGTGTCCATTGTTTATTTTTATTTCCTTATTTACTTGCGTCTTTCATTATGTATTTTCTCATCTCCTCACGTGTACCCCCTTATACCTGCAACCTGGTGGCTCACTAGTGCTGTAGCAAAATTCTGTTACTCCAGGAGCTGTAGGGAAAGAAGAGACTTCTTTTTGAGGACAGGCAGAGCACCAGTCCCTTTGGTGAGCCAACTGCCTTGGAGATCATGGCCTTAGTGGTCCACTGCAGTAAGGATTTTATGAAAAGGAAGAACTCAGGCAAATTACCCAYACCTGTGTGGCTGAGAAGAAGCTTAGGAAGAGGTCATGCCATCAGTCGTCAATACCTGGTCACAAAAGKTTGTCAATTACAGTGGACAGGTCTAAAAATGATGGGAAAAGTTAAATTAATGTGTTTTAATCTTCTGTGTGATGAATGCACATTAACTGACKGTTGGATAACCTTTGCAACTCTTGGACTAAATGTAATATCCTTAAAGAAAATTTTAAGACATCACTTCCTTAAGTTATTTTTAAGAAATGTTTTGTTCATTTTCTGAACAAAGAATAACAACAACAAACTGGCAACTCTCAAAATAATGTTTCATCTTCTTTATAAACATGCTGTTTGCTCTTGAGCTGGCTAAGCTTCACCAACTAGGATAGTTTTGGGGTTTTTTCCCATGTTGATTCATATGTACAAAGGCTATGACAATGTATTCAGGTAAAGACTACAATCAAGGTGCAAGTTTTTCAGTTTGGCTTAATTCCCTAATCTGGGCAATGCTTGAATCATATCCATCTATCATGCAGACATGCTCATTGGGCTAAAACAACTGTCTTAGATAACTGGAAAGGCAAAAAAAAAAATTTTGCTACTATATAAAACCAGATCACACCAGCAAGCTGGAAACGGCTGCTTGTCCATTCCAGGGATAGTCTTACCATACAAGGCCACATCCATCTTTCAGCAGAGCAGAATAGAATCTCTCGTGTTTGCTGAGGACCACACCTCTCCTTTGTTCTGCAAGCAGATTCTCTCACACTGAAAACTCACATAGGAAAACTCTGCATTAGCAGGAGCAGAGGCAGATTGTTTCATTTGCCTAATGGAAAATTAAATATTGCAGCATCACTCAGGAATACATTCCAGGAGGCCACTTATTTCCAGATGCACTTACCTGTTCAAACAGCTTGTGTCTATAGCCCCTCTCTGCATTTGCATGTTTATGCACAAATGGTTAAGGGCATCTAACATTAGCATGCCTGCTCACACTACAGCCGTGTGAATAATCATTTTTTTCCACTTTTTTGAAAGGCAAGGGGAGGCCTGCTGGCAAAGGARCAAGTCTTTCTAGAATCTCAGTACCTCATGTCCCAGTGACCTCTTTGCTAATGCTGGCAACAGTGCTGTGCATCAGCAGGCCAGACCCAGACATGCAGGGCAGCCTGTACTAGCTGKGTTAGAGCCAGGTGGATGGCTCAGGAAGCAGCACAAGAATGCTACAGCAAAAAATGCAGTGTTTGGAGAGGAAAAAAGGTAGACAGGACAAAGGAGGAATCCCAGAGCATTTTTGACAGTGGTCATTCCTCCACTTGTGCTCCTTACAAACTCCGTTTTATCAACCCTGCCAGATGCCTGGGAAAATGCACAAACAGAGCAAGCTTTGCTGCTCTGGTAGGCTTTCCCACTTGTAGCTGATCCACTGGGTGAGAGGGGGGCTCCAGGTAGCTGCCAAACAGCAAAGTCAGGCTCGCTGTTGCCTCCAGAGCTCCAGATCTRTCCAAAAACTTCATCCTTCTTGTACCAAGGTAACTTTAAAATGCAGAGAGCAAATTTGAAATGCAGCCAGTTATGCTAGCATCCTAATGGGAGTGTTTGGGGGTAACATCTGACTCACAGATGTGACAGGCAAAAAATGTTCATTGCACTCTTTTTAGTAGGCATGGSGTGGTTATATGTAGATTTGAGGACTTGGGTAACCAACCTTTTGTGTTYATGTTTTTCCATGGCACAAATACTGAATAGAGGGAGAAAATAATTTCACATTAATAGATAACTTCAGCTCTAAAATGTTAATTGCTTGTGGTCTTCAAGCCTCAAAATGCAAAGACTTTTGGCAAAACTTCAGTTTGGCAAAGATTTCAGTAAAAGTGACTTTGATTTCAGTGGAATTACACCAAGGATCATTAGTGGCTGTTTTCTAGAGCAGAGGAGACCGTAATTACCTGGAATAGTCTACGTCCAGAAGCATTTCACAAGAGCAGGCGCATTTTACTGGAGGAGGCTGTCTTGGGTCAACCTTTGTTTCTTCTCAGGATTATCATCTTCCTTGAAGATGAGTGCCCCACTTCAGCAAGCRCTGCTTTCAAGGAGAGATAGTACTGATGGCACCCTAAACATTTGCAAATGCAAAAATGACACAAAGCTTGTTTAAGGGACTATCTCAAAAGACAGCAGCACAGCAAGGACTGGGACTTTTCTCTTGTCATAAATAGTCATGACAAGTCTGGCAGATATATCTGGGCCTCAGGTTAAGACACTGTCACACTGTATGTGGGACTGCACATGTATTATTCTTATGAACAAAGTTTGTGAAAGTTGTTTCAAAGTCAGCAAGACTGATAGAGCAAAGCAGGGAGTGCAGAGGGGGCAGAGGAAGAGGCATAATGATTTATAAAAAGGATGCTAAAAAGTTTACTTGTTGTAATAAAATGTCCTCTGATATTTAAACTTTTGATACATTAAAGCAAAATGCATTATTAACAGTAGAGGTTTTCTTTGCATATAGAGCATTAATTCTACTGTGTGCATTTGAGAAACTATGCATTATTTCCTTKCTAGGACTAAATGTAAACAACTTAAAGACCTCAGACTTCACTATCCTAAAGCATACAACTGGAATAATTAACACATAAGATTGCAGTGCACCACTTTTATGGCCATCACTGTGTCTGCTGCATTCAGACATTTGGCACMATTTCTTTCTGTCCTGTTGAAGAGTTGCTCACTTATTTATGTCCTCAGTATGATCTSTTCATGTAACTGTGACCTGGTTTTTTTAGGTTTTGCATGGTGGAGAAGTCAGTTGTTTTCCTGTGCTTGAACAAACTAAACAAAGTTTGAAGCTGCAAGTTATTTCTACAATCTCAATTCTCAGTTCTGTGAAGACAAACCAAATCACCTGAGAGCAGTGGCAGCATAGAGGATCTCAAGCCCAGTGCCCTTTCCACTTCAGTAATAGAAAGCGTTTTTAATGACATGATCTAATTTCTGCTGAAGGATTTAGCCCTGAAGAAATTGTTCTCTTGCAGTTAATGAARGAATAGTTATACCAGATAGTACCTAGCATAGCTGYTRCTATGTCAGTGAAGGGGTTCCTTCTGAAACTACAGCATATTTACTGTATTCACAATACTCATAATATTCACAGATTCCAATATGGCAATGATTAGTACAAATACTTGTATTTTTACRGTAGTGTATGTGGCCACTCTCAGAGCTCTTTATCATTTGGACAATATCTAATCATACAGCACGACTGTGATGCACAAAGAAGCTTTAAAATGCAGAGGAGAGTTAAAGCTCATAGCAGACAATGAAGGAGAAGCAATGCTGAAATACAAGCTTGTGGCTGTTTTAATCACAGGCTGTTAAGCAAATGCACAGTATTGTTGAACAGGAGTAACTCATACAGGTATGTATTTTTAGGTTCCATCCTCATGCAAACCTTATTTCAGCACATTTGAGAAATGCCTTCTATTCTTTCTGGGATATGATTTTTTTAAGAAGCATAACACAAATTTCATAGCTATGGAGGACAGATGGCAGCAAATTCTCTTTTGTTTCCAGTCTGCATCTGGCTCTGGTCTGCATCTGTCTGGGTTGCTTTGATGTGGGCCACCTCACTAGTCTGTCTGATATACAGGAGCTGTGCCTGAACACCCAGCTCTGCCACCCCCTCACTACCTACCCTTGGTTTCATCATATGTGCCAAGGCCTTCCCTATCTGTTTGTGATGAAAATGCCTCAGTGGAAGATGTTTGCTCAGAGCAGGTGAGAGATTCTTCTACCCCTGCCCACCAGTTATCTGGCCAGGGAGAAAAKGCTTCCTGCACACCAAGATGTGTGACCACCATCCCCTGGTGTATGCCTGCCTGTTAGCCTTTTGTATCTGCAGTGAGTGCAGAAACACACACAACCTCAGCAGCTTAGCAGATAGATTCTCTGCAGTTTAAGAAATGCATTTACAAATGYTTCCATTTCTCTGTCTTCTTGTCTGAATTTCTCAACACAGTATTTAGCAAATGCCTTAATTTTCATCATAAAAGGAGAGCCAGAAACATCAAAGCTTACMGTTTTCCTGTTTCAGATAAAATATGCTGACATTTCACCCAAAAGGGAGGATTTTCAGTAGAYCATAGCGTTCTTGTCACTAAATATGTCTTTTAAAAAGCCCATTGATGCTTTCCAGTTTCAAATTCATGCTATTAATAGGTTAAAAGAAAAAAAAAGGGGGCTGTAGGGAGAAAGAAACCACGTGATTTTGTAGCTAAAGTGTTTCATATAAATAAAGACTRAAACAAAGACTGTACAAAATACCTTWCTTTTAGTGTACAGCAGTTGTACTGAAGAGACTGGCTTCTCCCTGTGTGAGCATCAGCATGGAGACTCTGTAAAAGCACATTGAGAAAAGCCTCGATTTTATCTGCCCTGCTGGAGTAGGAGTGGAGTGACTGTTAACTTAATGTCTTCAGTGCCAGCGCTGTCCAAGCAGCTTTGYCAAAGGCTTTATTTATTTATTTTTGCTGGAGCCATATCTAAACCAGGTTTAGAGCAGACAAGGCTGCCTTCATCCTTTAGAGTTTGGTCTTTAGAAACTTGTGAGTTTTTTTCCAACAATGTGTCATTCAGGATTTCAGATTCATGATCACAGCTGAGCAATATACATGCAGCAACACAGTTCCTCATACAGCTGGTCCACATTTGAAAGAAAAGGCAGCAGTTTGCTAAAGAGCAGTCAGCCTTCACTAGGCTTTGCACTGTATCTAACCCAGCAGGTACCCACTTACTGAGACTTTAAAGGCCAAAACACATGTTGTTAAATGTTTAGTCCCTCAAGCTCTGTAAATCCACCTTTGTCTCACTTTGTTTCTTCATACATGTGATGACTTGAGAATCCTCTGCTGAGGGGACATTTCTATAGCATGGGGACTCTGAATGAGATGCTGAAAATTCTGGCTGGTAATCAGCTTGGCTGAACACAAAAATTTCACTACCAGTGCATGAACTGTGGCAGGAAGCACTAAGAGATTGTAGTGCAGAGACAAGGAGTAGCAAACTGCAGAAACTGTGGCTGGAGATAGCCACTTGTACTGTTTTGGCAACTAACAAATTGGAGTCCATGAGCAAAGCTGAGTTCAGCCAGGTAAAGTTTGTCACCAGCATCAGCAGGTCCAACTTGAATGTGACAAGAGMATGAGACCTTTTCTGTTATGCACGAGTCCTAATTCACATATAAATCACTTTAAATCCACCTAGACATCCTCTCATGCACAGCACAGTTAAAGCCAGTGAAAGCTTGAGTAATTTATAATCTGTGTGTGCCTTTTGGGTTTCTTTATGTTTGCTGCCTTACTRAAATCTAATTGCCTGACATCAAATAGGTTATGGAGTGACAAAAACAGTTTGTGCATAGATACGATGTCTATATATATATACACACACACTCAAAAACTAGCAAGAAAGCCTTGTCTGTCATGGCAAAAATGTTTCTATTTTGGGCAAGGTTTGAAGCTTGCTRTTGGTGGTAAATGTTTTCCCTTTATACATAGTTTGCACAAGTCAGGTTCTATTCCAGCAACAAGCATGGCATTGAAAAGACACATATGGCATGTTTGGGCTGCCTCTGAAATCCAATTTCCTTGAACTGATGATTTCCTGATTAACTCCTCTTTGCAGAAGAGGAGATGGTTTCCTTGAACTAGCATTGACAATCACTTTGCAAATTCAAARCCAAGGCTCCCCTTTACTGATCAATGCAAGGGAAAGTTTGCTTGGTCCCCTGGCTGACTGTTGTTCCCACCAGCTCAATTTCCTTCTTGCCAAGGGGCAAAGTCTTGTTTAGCTATGGGCTCCTGGTCTTCCTCATCCTATCTGCTGCATTCCTCTGTCAGATTTGGGCCAGACAAGGAACATAGGCATGTATGCTGTGTAAAGCATGGCTTTCAACCAGTCCACCTCCACTGGTGAACTACCCTGGGTAAGCTGCAGCTGCATTAAACAGGAACCAGGTGAGGTTGTAGCCACATTTTCAGTGTAGAAAGCACAACAAAACTCCCAGGAATAATTCTATTGAGTGAAGGATATTGATGCTTTTTGCAACAGTGTTGCTGTGTCCTGGCAACCCTTCCACAATTTCTGGAAAACTTTTGTTCATTTGTTCTAATTTGTGTATGGCCAAGAGATGATGTGTGTGCTCATGTTATGTATACACATGTATCTGTCTGTCTGCCTGTAAATATATGGAAACACATCTGTTTATAAATAAAAAAACCAACATCTTTGATTGAWTTAATATGAAACTAATTTTATACTCCATGAAAAACATTACATTTAGAGCACACTGATTTTTTGTTTTTGAAGCTTTAAAAAGTTTATTACTTCAGTACTTCCAGCACATGCCTTATTATTCACAAGAAATCCATGATTTGATTGAAAAATTCCAGTTCTTGCAAGACTTGCTMATTTGCTAATTTTAAACTGTTTGTTTTATTATAAACTAAAAATAACTTCATATTAAGGCATTGATAGTAAGTAAACGGTATACTGTAAAACTGACACTCCCAAATGTGGAAGACCTGACATCTGAATAAACAGCTGATTGTTTGGCTGTTATCAACAGTCTGAAGCAGTAAGCAGAAATTCAGTAGGGRCAAGCTAATATTCAGAAGCAAAGACAGCTTCTTCTCAATCTTCAGATAGTTTTTGTTCAGTCTATACCTAAGATATGGGATTTTTTTACATTACAGTCAAAAGCTCTTCGAGAAAAATGGCTGCTACAGGGAATTCCTGCTGGCTCTGCAGAAGAGGAAGAAGCCAGAAGGAAGCAGTCAGAAGAGGATGAGCTGAAGGTGAAAAAGCTGGAAGAAAACATACACAGGTAGGGACAGCTTCCTTTAGCTTTGCCTAAGAACARTCACTCCCATGAAGGCTGGAGACTTTCCTTGCCCAGGTCCCCATCTCTGGCAGCAGTTTATGGCAGCTGCCCAGGCAAGACTGTAAAAGGCAGTYACACAAACAGCCACATGTGTCCAACATTTGTCTCCTAGATGTCCATGTTGTTCAAGATGGAGTMATTGTGTTATCTTTGTGTTTAATGGACTTTTATGGACTTCTTTCATGAGGTAGCTGAAAAGAGGGCTAAGTTCCTCCTTCTGATGCATGTGTACAACTTGAACAACACTCAAGAGATTCTCCATTCCTTTACACCTCCTACAGCCAAAATGAGTTCAAAAGAAGGAGAGCATCCTTTTGCACTCATTTCACTGGTGCAAATGACTTTTTGAAATGCAGCAGTAGGTGCCRCCAGCAGATCAAATACCTACTGCTTTCAGAAGCAAGATTTGGGTGTTAAAGTGATTTCCTTTTATCAGTTTCCCATTGCTGTCTGAGTTGACATTTGTCCTCTTTTTTTTTTGTGCTTTTCCTTGTTTTGTTACAAATAAAGGGCTCTAAAGCTCATAAGGAAAGTTCTTTTAATCCTCAGAGGGCAAAATCCAGAGCTGCTTTTACCATTCCTAAATTCTAAATTCTACCATTTAGGTTATGTAAATTTAGAAATTTTTTTCAGCTGACAAAAGCTGATAAAACTTGACAACACAGCTTTTACAAATAYATCAGCTGAGGCTACAACAGAGAAAAGGGAATAGGACCAGTAGWGCAAGGGTTGAGGTATTAACTTAGCATCTGGTGAACTCAGTTTGCCTTATGGCAGGTTTCTTGTGAAATTTCTTGGARAAGTCAATGAGAATGACTTTTTTGGTGATATAGACAAGCAGRTCTGCCCTAAGCTTGGACAATGCTAAATTATTACTACATGAAAGATACAAATCAGCATGAATGGAAGAGTTACCTCATGCTACTGGTCTTTGTCCTGTGATTCATGTTAATTGAAACTGATCTGAGAATCTGTATTGTTCTTTTYCATTTGTGGTAACATTAGGCTAGAAAACTCTTTTTAGATTTCATATGACATCTAATGTTTTACTTCATAAATGAATACTGTATATGGAAAGAATACATGGACTGTGCTTCAGAAATGTGAGCTGTAATACATATTTCTTCTAGTGCTGAATGCTGCAAGATGCTAAGAGCTGTGACCCCATCCAGCAAAACACATCAGAGTGGCTAATTTCTGCTCTATAAGTACCACCACTGAAGGCAGTRAAACCTCTTTGTTTAATTAGTTCAAAGTGTAGAATGAAGGACTGTGTAAAACCTTTGCTCCTATGATCTGCTTTTTTGCTCCTTTAACTGCAGCCATGAAATCAAATATTTGAATGTTAGAAAATAACGGAGCTCTCTTCTTCTGTGACCACTTACCTGTCAAATGACAGGTTAACTGTTTTCTCCTGAGTTGAGGTGACACTTGTGTGACAGCCTTACTAACACGGTTAACCTCCCTGTTGTCTTTCTAAGGGAATTCCAAAGACAGTAAAAAAGTATTTTAATTTAAATGAGAAAGTATTACATCTGAACTGTAGAGATTAGACAGCAGAGATTGAGGTCATTAGTGTAATTACAATTCACATCCATGACAACATGGCATATCCAGAGCCCATCAAAACAGGCTAAGAAGGTAAAGGGTTGTAGAAGGGGGAAAAAGAAGAGAGAAGATGTCAAGCACATTATCCTGAGGAGTGAAGTAGAATGGACTCATCCTGAAAGTATGTTTCTTGCTGCCTTTGCACTGTATTTCTCTTCACATTCTCAGGAGAGAGTCAAGGGGAGGATTACAGGGGGACTGTTCATCTGTTCATGTTTGCAGAGGATCAATGGCCCTTTGGAAGTCCACTCTGCACTATCCAGGGGTTTCCTGTGAAAAAGCCCAAACCTTCTTAACAGGGATGACAGAGGAAGGACAGACTAAGCTGGTTCACGAGGAGGATAGAAAATTACTCCTTCAAGACCAGCCCTAAGTCTGATTCCACAGGACTGTAAAACCACTGTGCCATGGATCTTGCATATTCATTAGTGTCACACAGCATCATATGCGCAAGCACAGAAGCACCTGCAATATCAATATGTCTGTGAAAAAGTCTTGGGACACACATACTGGGAAATACATATTAAAATACATAATATATTGTTAAAAATATATCATTTGCATTTCSTCTCAGATCAGGGGGAAGCTTATTTGTRAGAAGCAATCTCCAGCACCTGCTGGCAACCAGTACCCATGACCCCACTTTAAAAAAGGGCACATCATGACAGAGAGCACTATTTCTTCTACACACACTGAAGGACTCAAAAAGGCTTCTTTCTCATACCCTTGCTTTTACTACATGAACAGCTGTGGTACAAGAGAAGWATCCCTTGTTATTTGCAGGCCAGCTGTAACCAGTAGGTCAGACAAGCTCAGTGATCTGTGGCTTAGAACAGAAAACTGAGAGTGTTTGAGGCCAGACAAGCAATCCTAAATGAGGATGTGGCCTCATGTAGCTGGTGGGCTCACGAGGATGTGTGCTGTCCAGAAAAGACCAATACCTTTTGGAGCAACAGTAGGGCTAACACTGGGTTTGTGAATTATCTTTAAGGCCTTTTACATCACACAAAGTTTATGGTTGGGTATTGCTCACTCTAGTCCAGTTTTAAGTGACTTTCCTACTAAAATAATACATTTTGCAAGACATAAACATGCTTCTAATGTTTAYTCTTAAGCTAGTGTAACCAGTTCTCCCTTGTGTGGGAAGTGTTTAATTTCACCTGAGGCAGTAAAAATGCATAAGAATACAGACTGCTTCTTATTTGTTAGACTTCTGTGTTATTTTATGATGACACAGGAAATCATATACTTCAGTTTGTGGCTTGCAAGGATATGTGCATATGACCCAACTTAGATATATCTGAGTGTCATGATTTAATGAGCTTCCTCATCTGCAAAAGCATTTTAAAGAAGAATGCCAACATTACTCAGCATTTTTGTGCGCTTCATSTCAAGCAATGGAAAAAATATCAGAATCAAAAAAAGAGGAATAAAGCAGAACAAATAATGCAATGCAAATAATTTAATGCTATTATAATGCTGTTACTCAACATCAGGAGGGCATAGAAGTACATGATGTACATATAAGTTAAGAAACAGGGAGTGCAAGATAAGGACAGGATGCAGGCATATGAATGGTGTAACTGTGGATTACAGGCAGAACAGTGACTTGATGGCTGGGATTAGTTTAATATGTTTAGGACCCTTGTAACCAAGAATGCAAAGTGAAAATCAAGGAGTTAAAAGAGCTGAATAATTYTGGTCCTGGATTTCCAACACTTCTGCTTGCCTGACTTCAATCTTCAGAATCAGACAAGATGCCCCATGTAAGAATCTCCTCTCTTGCATTTCTTTTAAAAAAGCAGTTGGTCCAATGGACTTAACAAAAAGACTGAACCCCTTATTCAACATTCATTGAGTCTTTAGTGGACTGAATGTCTGTCAGTAGTGGAATAAGGTTGTTAAATGTTTGAAAACTGGCTGGAAGACTGGTGGCAGCATTGTGTCAATGTCAGAGTGAAACCAGACATGGATATCTCTTGACACAAACTGCTCTTASACATAAACTTTAAAATTATTTAGGTTTTTTCTGTTCCTATAAAGATCCTGAGTCACTGGTAAAGGACAGCAGACATTTCTGAGTTTCTTTCCCATTCTTACAAAGTACAWAAGGGATCTCCTGTTTTTTGCAGCTACTTTAGATTTGGAGTAAAATACAAAGAAGTGAAAAATTAATGAAAAGCATTTCCCYTTCCTTCTTCAACTTATTCTTCAAATCACAGACCTGAAACATATTATTTGGGATAGCATTGATAGAGATTTCCAGTCAACTTCACAGACATACTTGTGATAGTGTGTTGTGAGTGAAAYTAACGCTGCAATGTGTTGCATGCCTCCCAAGGTTTATTTTTTTAYCACATGAACACCATCTGGGTGTTTTGCAGCAGTGAATGGAAAGTTGGCATTTGACATCTGGATATTATACAGGTAGTATTCATAGCAACCCACCCAAAGCCTGCTATGGCTTTCAAATGCTCACTAAATTATCTTGTTGTATTAGATTAARTTATAGTTCATAGCTGGTGGCCTGTGTTTACTACAAAAGATGAAGATTTTTTTTTTGCTCTGAAGCTTTTGGGTAGGCTGGAAACAATAAATACTCTGTATCTCTCTACTTGATGATGAACACTTGC
The DNA here is from genome assembly GCA_902810485.1 of Alauda arvensis. NCBI lineage: Eukaryota > Metazoa > Chordata > Aves > Passeriformes > Alaudidae > Alauda > Alauda arvensis. The sequence goes on along the minus strand of CADDXX010000198.1, from coordinate 1,289,567 downwards.
ATGAAATACCAGGAGTGGACTTGTGGTTCCTGGAGTAAAAAAAACAGTGAAATGAATGTTTGTTTAAGTGGCATATCTTTCCAGTAATCAACAGTGCATTTCTTCACCTTGGATTAGGAGATGCCCAACAAGTTCAAGGAGTGACAAATTATTATTTTAGCCATTTTGGACATGCGGATCAGGCAGACAGCTTTAACCAGTGGATTCTGGATCCCCAAAATGTCCACACAAGTGGCACTTTGGCACTGTGACAGCTCTTGCAGGAGAAGCAGTGCGGRACAGAGGCCAAGGAGTAAGCAGATCCCTCGTTCTTTACTCAAGACTACTCAGCTGTCAGCACATCCAAGGTCCTAATGTTTGCAAAAGCCTTTTGGGGTTGTGAAATGCTTCACCCTTCTGCATGCTGGTGATAAGCCACTGCTGTGTCATCTCCAGAAGAAAACTTTCCCATGGTGGTCCAGCATGTRGGGAGAGCTGCCGTGTTAGTGATGGGAGGCTCTGTGCTTTGGCCCAAAGGCCATGAGCTCTTTCCTGGGGCAAGTACATCCATTGCCAGGCTTCCCTCTAGGGGTTCGCTTTAGGCTAGCTCCTGAACCCCCGTGGGTTTGCCTGGCGAAGGACAAAGGTAAAAGACAGGAGGCGCCCCTTTTTCTTCTCGGGATCAGGGTCCCTGTTCATTTGATCCAGGAGAAGCAAAAAGAGGGCCACACCCCCCCAGAGCCCTCAGTGAAGGGGGGAGGGGCAGAAACCATAACCAATAGGAATTGATCCAAGGGGAGGGGRAAGGGGTGTGGGGGAAGGAACAAACCAAAATGCAACAAACCAGAGGGGTTTTTCAAGAGATACCATTTGCAAGTATAATAATTATCCAGTGCAATATAATAACAGGAATGGATTAACTATTTAGTGCAATACAACAATCCATGATGGCTGTTGGTATCTTGCTGATGTAGGCAGTGTAAATGCATGCAAAAATCCCTCCTCGCAGCAATTCCCATTTCAGAGTGCTAAATTGAAAGAGGCCTAATGAAAGGAAGTGCAGGAGAAGCACAGCTTCCAAGAAAAACACTTAATCTGAGAGACCAAAATAGATGATCACTGTAAGTTTGCATGATAGATGCTGAATGTAAGCTTACCRTCTCTCCCAAGCAAAAACTGCCTTGGTTGTGCACTCTGTTGTTCTACTGTGCTTGATCTCTGTCTRCTTACCAGTATTAGACATAACTCCAAATGTAAGTGGAAGCAGATGCAAAATATGGTAGAATGTATTCAAATTTGGCAGAAACATCTTCTTATCCATGTCTTAGTTTGAAAAAGACAGGTATCTGCTAGGGGAAAGACCGGTGCTCTCTCCCCTTGCAATGGAGACTGCAAACCCCTCCCACCAAGTTATTATAAATTTGAAATTAAGGGGCTCTCAGGCAAAGATGTGGGACTGGGAATAACAGGGTGTTTTTTACTAATATATATATATATATATATATATGTATATATATATCTAACAAAAGAAGCAAACAAACAAGTAAACAACTACAGCATTAATAACAAGACAAAACCAGGAAACCTCGAGGGACCACAAATCCCAGGGCAGTCTGATCTCTGGCTCTGACGCACCGAGCTGTAACCAGGCTGGTGATGAGGCAGATGGGCAGTTCCCGCAGTGGTGGTTGGAGCAGCAGAGATGTCCTGGCTTAGCAGACGGTGCGAGGTCAGCGTAGGCAAAAGCCGCAAAAGCGACGGCGGGGACAGGGTCAGGCTCACTCCAGCAGGGCAGGAGGAGAGCTCAGAAATCCCCAGGCACATGGGCAGATGGTAGGTTTTCCCAGGAGCAGAGCCAATGGGTGACCTCTCTCCTCCAGTGCCAAGGCAAAGAGTGCCCAGCCCCCAGCTCCCCTGTCCCTTCAGGTCTTTCCTTCCCTGGTTCCTTTGTCTTTGTTAAGTACCGACAATCACCCAGTCGTCAGTGTCCCAGGAACTCGAGGGAAAAAATTCCAAGGGCAAAACAAAACAAAACMAAACCAAATCTAACCCCCAACAATCCATTACAGCAATTGAATCTTACARGTAAATGCTTAGATTTGAGTTTTGTCAGAGAGGCTGGGATAGGCCATGAGAAGAAAATCCTCCCCAAGCTGATCTGATATGGAGAAAATAAAATTCCCTAAATACACCTTATTAATAYACTATGAGTGCCTCACAGATCTGTGATGCTAGATGGGGTCTACGCTAAAATCTCTTCTCATTGAAGAGTCCAGCAAGTACAGACTCACTATTCAGCTGAGGTATGTTGCAGCTGCTGCACTTTTAGTATTTTCACTCTTTCAGGCAGCTGTCCCTTCGTTTCTTTCTGATGCCAGTGTTTGTTTCCTGCACCTTCCTTCCATGACAAAAATCTGGAATGTTTCAGACTGGCAACTCTGAATATAACTTAGTGTATCTTGCACTGTCACYTGCAGTCTTTGCATGACACAGAGAGAGAGAGAACTTAAGACAGATGCAACAGTACTCTTTCAAGAGAAGGATCATCTGATGTCAAAACCAGCTGCTCAGACCTCCCCTGTAGCAGACAGTGTAAGATGGGACCAGAGATGCCATAAGCCTCTGCTTAGGCAGGTCTCAGCCATTTCCCTTCAGTCTTAATCTCCAGAGAGATTTGATCAGTTCCTGAAGTTATGCTAGTGCAGAGAACAGTGTGTCTTGTTTTGCAGCTTCACATAAATGGTAGATGGAGAAGATTATCAGGAGCATTGTTTATTCAGCATTTTTGGCTTTTACCTAGAGTACCAGRTGCAGCTGTAGGCAAGCCTTCAGTGTACCTCCATATGATTCCCATCTGACCAGTTCCATTGGGTGAGCTCTGTAAGAGTGAACTAGCAAAAATGTCTCCTCGTGGCCATGCAGTGTCTTCAAAGTCTGCTCACCTTGTGARGGAATATCAGGCTTTCTGTACAGGAGCAGCTGTTAATCCACAAGCCTTCTATCTAGTTCTCCACTACAACTGATCAACAGAGTTCTCACATGTTGCAGGTCTGCAGAATTCCAATTTCAGCAATCCTTCAGAACTGTGGTTTCCAAAAGAGCAGAACCTTCACTCCCCATTGCAGTCTTCATGGGGTTTCTTTTCATATGTGAGACATTTCTTAGAAAAACAGAGAACAAAACAAAACCAGGAAAAAATCCTGAAAACCAGGAAATTACAGGTTTTCAAAGGAACCTGCTTTGCAGTGTSATTAGAGAATTTCTCAGAACTTGCATGATGATGTAAGAAAAGCAGTGAGCTAGGGGTTGCTGGGTGGTAATGGATTTGATGTTTTTTCATATGGTATAATTTATTTCCATGTAACACTTAAAAAAAGAAACAACTAGCTGATACTAAAAATAATAACACAGCTTACTACTTCAGCTCTGAAACGCAACTCATACTTAAAATAGCAGAATGACATGCCAGTGCCTWAACAGTTGCTTAAATGCTGGTGTTCTGTGTTTAATAGTAGCAGTCTCTAGATCTTCCACAACTCYTAGGCATTTCTAGCTTGTAATAATTAATGATTTTTGTGCATCTTAGAGAATGGAGAAAAGGATAGACTCTTCCATTGGAGCACAGACTTCCTCTACATCACCTATGCCTGCTCTCCTTTAATATGTGTACCATTTATGGACCTCGATAGACACCCATTTTCCTAATCTGACAGCCAGCCATAAAATAAATCCCAAAACTCTGCCTGTACATAGCAAAAGRTTTTCCATCTCTAGTGCTTCTGACACTTCAGCCATGTCAGTGTGTTACAGATTTAGAGAAATGTTCCTTGAGAACAGAAGCAGGTTGTCAAAGGTGTCCTGGCTTCAGCTAGGGYAGTTTCWTCTCATGCTGTTTCATCTCCAGCTGGGCTTAAAACYACCACACAAGGATGYATCTTTTAGGCAAGACAACACTTGTAAAGTGTCARCCATTTCCRTATGAGTTAACACTAGCTTACATGCTTCACCCTCTTGTGAAAGGGGAAATATCTCTAGGTCAGGTTCAGCAAGAAAAGATGTGATTTCAATAAATGCAATCTTATAATAAAATGGACATTTTGTGCAAGGCTGAGTTTCTGTTGTCATACTGGATGAGATGTAGTGAAATATTATCAAATGAAAAACTCCTGAGCCTCCTTGGCTTTAGCACTTCAAAGTTAAAAAGTGCACATCTCTTAATGTGATGGTATTAGATAGATGGGGAAACCGCTTCCTTATACATGTATTGTCTTATGTATGGAATCACCACACATGCAAAGCCATCTAAGATACTCACACCTCTTTTTAGCTTAGAACTGACAGGGGTTCCCTGAAGCAGYAAACTTATTATAGCATGAGGAGTAGGGAACTGTTGAACTTCATTATGTCCGAATTAAATATTAATCATGGTGCAAATGGGATAGTTGCCTGGAGTAAAACAAAACTGACTAGAGTCCAGTCCTTTCCYTGTCATGGTTACTTTTGTTGGGGTTGAGTGGTTGGTTTGCTTTCCTTGTATGCCCGCCCTAACACAGGGTACTACAGGTGAAACAGCTCCTTGCATAGCACTTGGTAGAAGGAAAAAAAAATAAAATTCTAAAAATTCTGTATCAGGAAGACAAGTTTGTGTGATGGTAATCTACATGTGCACATACTTGCAAGGCATGACAAACCAGGAATGTATTTAGAAAGATAAGGCAGACCGTTAGGCAACAGTATGAATTTGTTTTATTGCTTTACAGGATCATTAGTCTCTCCTCAGATTAAATCAGAGGACTTCTTTCTTCCCTGCCAAACCGCTCTTTATGTGCTGGACATAAACAGGCCAGAACATGCAGTGTACACATGTGTATGTATGTCTGTCTGTCTGTCTGTCTGTCTGTCTGTCTGTGTGTGTGGATAAAATGCTGAGGTCAAGACATGCAGTGTAGCTGAACACACGCTCACACACCTGTGGTCACAGAGCTGGGGAAGACACAGCTACAGTTCTGGCCCTCAATATTCCCTTCTCCCAAAAGGCCAGGTTCATCCTATTGAGCTCCAGGAGCTTAAATAAGTTGCCTACATTGAATCATCATCTCAGTTGCTCCCCCCATGCAGTCAGTGAGGGAACAGCATCACCTCTATGGCCTGTGTAAGCCCCTCTCTCTCTTGACTTCAGGCACTTTGGTTAAGTGACTCAAGGGCAATGTGTGGAGTTTAAGCCTTTAAGTTTTCTCCCTGCACAGGYACCCTCTGCTGGGCCTCTGGGCACTGCCATGATGCAAATATTCACCAATRACTTGTGTGTCTGGTGCACCACCTGTTTATGACCCCAGGCTCTGCCCTGTCACTGTTGCTGACACATCCTTCTGCAGAGCCGGGCTGGCGCTGAGCAGGCGAAGGTGGGGCAAGGTGCAGTGTSTGGAGCCACCCAGTGGGCATTGGCAGTCTGAGCCTCGATTTTAAAAAATCCAGTTTGAAAAGCATGTCACCTTCCCTGCAGGATATTTTMAATTCTACAGTATGTGAATCCTAAGGCAAAAATTAAAGAAAATCCCCACTGATGATCCACTGAAGCCAGAGAAAGACTGGATGTGCAGTGAGGAATCCTGATTGACAGGAAAGGGACACATGTAATGGATTTCATTGAGAATTTGCAGTTAAAGAAAAAAGYCCCAAGGAGGCATGTTCAGACAGCAATCTGCTTGTACATGTATCATGGTCTCACTTTTCAAATATGAAGAAGCTGTAACAGAGAAGCTCAGTGCATTCAGAAAAAAACATGTAGATATCCAGGAATACAACACAAAACTGATGTCAATGTCAAAGTAACAATGAGGGACACTCAGAGCACTTGGACCAGTATGTTACAAAGGTAAACCATGCTCATTGCCATGTGCAAATACAGGCTTGTAGGTTTGGTCAGCAAGGTAAAGCAACTGAATTATGACTTTAGAAACTTCATTCATGTCTTAGAAAGAATATTTGGAGTRAAAGGTAAATTCCAGTTTACCAGGCATTGGAATCAGACTTGGACAATGTCCATGCTTCTTTTTAGAAGTCCAGTGAAGACTACCTGAATGCAAGGAGTCATAGCTATGAGACAGTGGAAGAGAGGCGTATACTGAAATTGGTTCTCCTGGGTACTACCCATGTAAAAGAATCTGTGGACAAGGGTCTGATATGATCTAGGTGCCAGTAACATGGGTCTTCTGGAGCTTGAATGGGGATCTGTTCTCCCTTCTCTGTAGCTGTCAGTCTGCCTCTGGACATATTCTCCTAAATACAGTACTTAAATACTAAAATACAGTCTTAGAGTYCTAAGAACGCAAGTAGATTCAAAAAAAAAGTACCTGCCAAGGAAAAGACTATCTGAAACAGATTAAACTGATTCTGAATAACTGGATCACTGGCAAAACTTGAAAAAGCTGCAAAAACATTTTTTAGATTGTAAATGGTCTGGAAGACCTGGCAGAGCAATACCAYGTTCATGCTTGTGAACGTTTGTTAAATTGTGCCAACTCTATARTAGAACATTTTTACTAATGCAGCTACAAAAGCAGAGCTTCCTCTCATGGATTGATGTTTTTACCATTAAAAAGTATGGGTACTTAAATGGAGTGAGTTCTGTAGGCAGAGGTTATTGTAGCATGTACTTACCTCTATACTGGGATACATACTGAAATAAAATGTTTTTGATAATAAYCTACCGTCTAGGCAAAAGCAGCACATCAATGGGAAAGTTTTCAGTCAGTCTGAGGAGAGAGTCGCAGGGACCAAGTCTTTGCATCCTGCATTCATCTAGGCAATGTAAGTGGTGCAGAGTGTGACTCTGGGAATTGCCTCAAGGAAAGAATTCAGTCATGAGAGGATGAAGCACAGAATTGCCCCTGGGTTAAATTCTTACCTTCTTACCTCTGCCAAAGACTTCTTGCAGTATTTGAAGCAAGGTACTTCAGCAGTACCTTGCACTCATACTACAGTGTTCAGTTGTGCAATTATCTTTCTCACACATTTAGTATGATGTGACCTGAGCTCTTTGGCATAGGAATTGCTTCGCATATGAGGAGAACTTTATTGGTGCCTCTTAGAATACCGAGTGAATTTTTCCTCTTCAGAATTCTTCACATTTTTCTCTTTATTTTGCAGTGGCAGCTGAGATATGGTGCTTCTGAAGACATGGCTTGAGGTGTCTCAGGCACATGGTGTGACACACCTGCATAAATTAAATAGCTTTTGTTGGTAATTCCTAAAGGAATTTATTTTTTAATTCAGCTGTCAAAATCCAGTTCCCAAACAATTGATGAATCTCTTTGACATGGTGGTGGTTTTCCTATCTTTGCCCATTAACTACTGGGCTTATTTTATTTCTTATTTTCCTCCTGCTGTTGCTCTCTATATGCAGTGAGTCAGGAATCCAGGATTCCCACTGGATCTGCAGGGGKGTTTGCATCACCCCACCTGGTGCTGGGTTACTCTATGCTGCRAAGACTTTATAGGCATGTCATCAAGGCAAGCAATGACTAGAAAAGAAAATGGGGACTAGAAACACAGACTAGAGCCTAGGTTTTCCAAGTTGGAGTGATCTATCATGTAGATAAGTTGTCTGTAATCAAMTGGTGRACTCAAATTGTAACATAGATCTTGATTACCAGAAGTGTTTGTGGTATTACCACAAACATACCAGAGAGAGAAAGCAATTGCAGYTCAGACCCTGACATYTTTGATTGYAGCTCAGAGAAAATGTCCTAAATGGTGGAGTTATTGCTGGGTTATTTAAATGACTTTTTGTTTCTAGGAAACCCTTTTGGGAAACATGAACTTGCCTACAGACAAGTAGGCAAGTTACAAACTTAACTACACAAAGTGTGAATAGACAGATATTCCCAGTAAACATGGATTACTGGTAATATGTAAGCACATGGTAGGGAAGCATGTAACACTCATGTCAAATAAGAAACCAGAGAAAACAGCTTATAATTAAATCTTGGACCCCTAGGCTTATATTAGAAGTTTTCCATTCAGCTTTAATCTCCTGCATTTTTAAAAATATACTTAGAAAACTTAGTAAGTATTTTTTCCTGGTATGTGTCCTTCTTTTCCCTCATTTCTGCTCTTTCTGTGTAAGGGTACTCATTCATCAGGACAGTGAATTTCACACAAGTGATCCTCCCAAGAATCCACATTGCATTCAGGAAGCAGGCAGGCAGTTTGGTTTGCAGTAAGATGTTTTTCTGTAGGTCCTTTAGATAAAGGAGCAGTCTCAGCAACCCTAGTAAGGTTTGTTGAGACTTTCAGTTGCAGATGAAGTTCTTAGTTCCAAAAGAATGGATGGGCAATATGAAATACTACTAAATTACAGCAAAAGTCAGCAAAAGGGTTTTCTGACTTGTCTGATGACCTCTGAGCTTTGTGACTTGGCACACCTGGAATAAGCCCAGAAAGGCAGAAGGTTCCTAAATTTAGAAATGGATTCCAGGCATCAGCTGCTGCAGAGCAGCAATGTGTCACTAGTAGAATTGGGCATGCAAGTCTCATCTTGCTTACAGCAWCCAGTTGGGGAAACCAGAGTAGTTTGTTCACCCTCCAAACATCATTCCAGAGGGGCTGCACGGGGCTAGCCATTGATTTGGTCTTACCAGGACAGCCCAGCTCACTCAGAAGTTACACCCAGTGATAAGACATCACTTCTGATGCGGGCGRGTGGTTCATATTTGTTAAACTGGCAGTACAGTTTTGATGCCATAGGAATTTTGGTAGAGAAAATAAATCAAAGGCAAAGTAACATCATTCCAACTTTAGGAAATGTTGCAGCAGGAGAAAACAGTGAAGATACCGCAGAATTTACATGTGTTTATGCCCCAAAACATGCAAGGGAAATRCCTCATGCCTTTGAACCCTTACCCCATTAGTATCACCTTTCGGGAAGAGCTGTGGAGAACTGCAGGGTGTCACTTTGCCAAGAACATGATGATCCTCAGCTCTGTTTTCTTCCTGTGAAATAACTGTAGTTTCACTTAGGCACAATCTAAAATTTTCTGCCTGCCAAAGGTTGGAAGTAACCACCACATCAGATGTAACTTGTTATGCTGCACATATGGTCACTGAAAACCCAGTTTGAAGGCTATGGGCAATGTTTTGTAGTCTTCCAGGCAGCCAGCAGTAGTCAACCCTCCTTTTATCATCTTTTAGACAAGTAATTTTAGGAGCAACCAACCTACACTCAAAAACCCCCATGCCATTCTCTGCTTTTTGCTACTTAAAAACAGCTTTACAAATGCGAATCATTAATCATATTGAAGCAATGTCACAGAAAAATCATCCTATTTTCCTAGCCCTGTAAGGGTTATGAGGCAGATTCTTTCATTCATGTGTAGCATGAAAGATCAGGTGAAGAGGCCAGCTTGCTCTGGACAGCAGTCCCTGAAAATGGTATAGACTCCCTGGAAGAATAAATTGAAAGCCGGTTCCAATAATTGAAGTCTATTTCTCGCAAACAAGTTTTGAGATCTTGTTTTCTTCTTACTATTTTTTACCTAAATGTTTGTAATACCTTGTTTCTACCCAGAGACCATCAGTTATCAGGGACTGGTGTAGTCAAAATGATACCACTTAAGGCAGTACAAAACCCCAGGTGTGACAGAAAGGCACTGTGTTACACTGGTTTTTAAAGGCTTTTATTTAAAATTTACAGTGCATGAACAGAAAAATGTGGCCAAATCAGACCAATGCCCATCATATAAACTCTTCATCCATGCCTCAGCTTTTTCCTCTACAGAATGGGATTGTAATAGCTAACAAACACTTTGATACCTGCAAACAATTAGCAGAACACATGCGAGTCACATCCTGATGTCCTGGCTTACAGTGTCCCAGGCTTCTGTGGAACCCAGGACCAAACAGSTTTCTTGCCAGCAGTTGTACACTTTACTTTTTGCAATGCCACTATTGCACTGCATTTTGTAGGCACTCATTCCACTCTTCAGGTATTTCAAAGAAGAGAGAGGTTATACAGTAACTCCCTCTTGAGTGCAAAGGAAAGCCGGGAGAATGCACTGTGGTTCTTGGGAAGTGAAAACTCCTGCTTTAAGTGGGGTGTGTGACAAAYGAAGACATTTAATCAACAGGATGACTCTTACAGGTGACTCCTTGGTGGAGYTGTGCTTTGTCAGGCCCTCCACCAAACACCACCAGAGCTCCCTTGGGCACCAGGTTGGCTTTATGTGGCAATGGAGTGCTGTTGGGTTTGCACATTTAAATCACAAATTTGCTTGCTTCAGTGGAGCTGTTCTTGGCTTGCCTGGGTTCCAAACGAGATAATACAGCTTTTCTTTTGGGAGATTACCTAATCAACAACGGCTGTGAAACATGATGGCTCAAGCAAAGTAGGGTGTCCAATACTCCTTATTTCCAGTGCTTATTTTGTCATATGAAATGTCTGTAGGGCAAAGCTGCAGAATTACCTACCCTGAAAATGTCTTTTTTCTTGTTAAGAGTGCTGGTATTTAATAATTTTCCAACTTCATTGGGTGGCTTGTCTTACCACTTACTGCATCAGTACAGACGGCATCATACTGGCATCTTGAATAAGGTGAGTAATACATTGATATTTTTCCATCTTAGYGGCCCCCGCTGAGCCACCTCATCTCCCAAAAGAGAAGACATTTGAAAAACCTGGTGCAATGACCCAGCATTTCTGAAAGGTGATTCCTTCCTCATTAGTCTTTGATTTACCTGCTGCTGAGCAGAMGAGGATTCAGTGCAATAAGGAAAAGAAATACTGATAGCTTGTGTTTGGTTAGGGAAGAGGTAGATAGTGTTTAATAATCTCTGACTGTACTGCTTGTTGCTTTGATAGATACATAGATATCTGAAAGGACTGTGCATGAAAAGAGGCAAAAAATGGGGGGCTTGCAAGTGGGCTTTTAAATTCCTTTCTCTAAATATGAATAACCTTCATTCAAAATACAGTCATTATGGAAGTGGCATATACTATGGATATCTGAAATTTTTCATTCAAAAATTATATGTGACTTTTTTTGTTGCCACAGAAATTATAGCCTGTAATACACTGATTTTGCCCCTTGATATTTGGGACAAGTTAACCATAATACAAATCTATATTGAATTACTAATTTTTTTTTTAATGGAAGCTTTTCTGGATAGTAACTAGACACTAAAACAGGACTAAACGGAACTTTAACACTAAAACACTAAAACGGAATATCTTGGTTTTATCTAATTTTCTTGTTTTACCAATTTAACTGGTGAAAAGTTTATGCTGTTCTATGCACTGAAAACAAATTGTAGTGCTGAATATTTATGAAGGAATGATTTTTAATTCTGAACCACGTGTATTTAGAAAATGGTCCAATCTTATGTAATTCTTTGAAGGATTTTCTTTCCTTCATAGGAAAGTGTCTTCAAAACAAATAATAGTGTTTTGTGTCTAGCATGGGAGGAATGCTATCTGGGAAATAGCACAGAGTATACAGAATGTGTTAATGTGTCTGTTTGCCCCAGGGATGCTGAATCATGTATTTGTGAGAGTATTCTGAGAGGGCTTGCATAAYGAGGGGTTTGAAAAACTTGTTTTCTCCAGCTTTTCCTGGAGAACAAGAGTCCAGTTTTTGCTGGATGAAAATGTTAATAAAGAACTGGGAAACCTTGGCAGGCAGAGAAGACAGCTTCCCTAGGAGAATCAAGGTGAACTGATAAAGCATCACCTTCAAAATCATCAAAAGTACTCCAGCAACTCTCATTGCTGTTCTGTTAAAATCTTTTTTTTTTTTCAATATAGTAGCTCCTCTCTAATGGTTAGCTGAACTTCTTTCAAACAGTGTATATTTTTTGTGAAAAATAGTAGCCTAAGGACCATGCACCCATTATTCACTTGGTGATAAAATATTAATTGTGCCTCTTCTCCCCTATCAAGTAGGATAAATGAAAGGAAGGGTGTCAGAACCCAGGACATTCCTCTGGATGCCCTGGGYGCTCCAAGACCCTGGCAAGGGGTCCAAGATCCTTGGCACAGAGTAAAAACTACCAGTGGCTTTGATCTCAGTCCTTGGGACAAACTGCCAACCTTGTGTGAGGATTTGCAAGCCACAGGAGAGTAATTAGAATGATAGTTAACTTATCACAGGATGAAAAGTAGAATTTCAGGRTTTTTAGAATAGGTGTCAAGAGGACAACATGTAGGGATTTGGGTATGTCCTTGTCCTTCTTCTTCTTCTTCTTCTTGTCCTCCRTCTTCTGCTSTGATGGTGGCACTTCTGGATTTGATTAGGTTAGAAAAGCACTGACTAACATAGGTCATAGGTAYTGGTAATTAAYTGTAAACAYRGAACACGTARTACTCAGTATAAAGARTTAACACYGCCCTTGGAGGAGGTCAGATCTGGCACYCTGAGCTGCTGCATGGACCTTCGCAGGGCAGAAAGGAATGCAATAGATAAGAAAAGAATAAACAACCTTGAACAACAGAGACAAGCACTGAGGACTTCATTTCTGGTGCRGAGATGGAGAAAAAAGACTTTTCCTGACAATCTTGGGAGTCAAACTCGACCCAGAAACCCGAGAGAAGGAGAATCAACAGAGAGGCATTCCTTTTCTGCTGCAGTTAGATGGACTTTGTTGATAGGATGACTTGTAAGGATTTAAAGCTGTCATGGCTATTAAAGTTGCTGGAGTTYAACAGCTCCCACAGCTTTCTCTCTCTTAAATGCTACTCATATCCATCTTTTCCCCTYCTGCCAAGTCTCCAGTTTTATTTAATTGTTTTTATCTTAAGAGTTTGGTAACTTCTTCAGTATGGCAAAGGGTTTCTGGGAAACAAAAATTTTCTGCAGATTCTTCTCCTGTCACATCTCAGTAAAACAAGCTGCCTTAGAGGCAGGCTTCAAGGCAGGCAGCCAGGTCTATAGGCAACATTTGGGTTCCCACTCTCCTCTTTCATCACCAAACTCCCTTTTAACTCTGAGCAGCAATGTGACATGGCTCCATGATGAATGTGACATGGCTCCTTTTCCTCTGCACTCATCAGTAGTGTGGTCCTCACTATTTGCTTCTCTGTAGGGCTGCAGACAGGAGTGCTCTTGCCACTCCAGCACAGAGGGAGCTGGGGAGTACCAGGAACTTTTCCAGGCTTTATCCCTAGTTTCTTTGCCTCCTTTCATCCCAGGGGTTGCAAATGGGAGGGTTTTCAAACCCGCACAYAGGAGTTTTACTCAGTAGTATTACAGACCTCTATCAGCAGTGCCATTCATGCTCACTGAGCAGGGGCCTTGATGATCTTCAGGCATTGCTCAGCCTGTGTGACCATGGCTGAAATGGGTTGGACAACACAGGTCAGTCCTATTAATCCAGAAAAGATAGGTAACAGCATGATGGTCTGATTATTTAATTCCAGAAGGAATCAGGAACTGTCAAAATGATACCTTCTGTTTCACCACAGGTTCTCCCCTGAATCTCACTACTTCTGCTCCCTGCTTCCCTCTTTTTCCTCATTATCCTCCTAGGATGACTATTTTTTAATTAAGTGGGAGGGTAGACTTGCAGAAGAGAGGGAAAATCTTTGTTCTTTGTGTCCCACATTGATTAGCATTCTTGTAGCTTCACTGTTTGCTTATCTAAAAAGAAGCTGTGATTTGACTAAGGCAAGAATAGCTTTTGCATAATTATTTTCTCCTAAACAAAAGCATCTAGGTTACCCTACTGATACTCAAAAAATTCTAAGACTCAATCACCATTCTCAGATTCATTTAATTAGCAGTATCCTCTGACAAGTTCAGCAGAAGAAACACACAAAGAGCAAGTCATTAAAAAACTATGCTTATTTTAAAAAGAGTATTAAGCACATTACCCTGCGCAGGGAAGCAAATCTYTGGAGCATGAATACCTCTTCCAGCTAACTGGTCAGAATGAGGAATTTCTGCAGAGTGGTTAGTCTGTAGTGATACCTCACAGATATAAAGGTTAGGGACTAGGATGACCATGAAAATACGAAGTCTGTGACTTAAAAATAGAAAAGTAAATTAAAAATAAGGGATTTGGGATAGGCAGATTTCAATAAACCCCAGATTTCATACCTGAAAGCTTTGGTGGTTAGAGGAGTTACACAGGGTGAATGACCATAAAAGCACAAACTGGCCAGAGGAGTGATAGGAGGCGTAGGACCAGGCTCACTGTACTAAATCACTGGCTTTTCCTTGGCATTAAGCCAAGACAAAAGGTCACAGAAAATGGAAATTAGTTCAGATTGCTAAGCATAACTAGAAAAGTTGAAAAATCAGGTGAGACAAAAGCCAAAAACGCAAGAGGCATAATGTGATCTGTACCATGATAGGAAATCATTCTGTTGTCCTGTTACTGGTAGGGAGAAAGCAAAGGAAAATGATCTCCTGTTCCACAGAGAGGAGGATGGTAGATGACATTAAGAGTCTTGTTTTGTTCTTCAGTCTTCACTGAAAAGGTGTGCTGCAATTGGGCAAGAAGTGCAGTCACACCAGGTAACTCAGATCATCTGAGCATGATGAGATCCATGTCCAGACTGGACATCTGGCTAAAACCATCTCAGAGCCTTTTCCTTTGAGATCTTGAAAGGAAATGTTCATAGGAAAAGCAAATGTCACACTTAACTTTACCAAGAGAAAAGAGGAGTCAGGGGATGCCAACCTAATTGCATTCCTTAGAGGAGTACATGTGGTTGTCTAGGAGAATRCACAGTGATTTATAAACCACTTGAATTTATCAAATAAGGTCTGCAAGGTACCAAGCGTCCTTGATARGCACTTAGCAGACCATGTCAGTTGAGGATGCCATTTACCTTAACAGYAAAGAGTCTTTTGATACTTTTACAATCCAGCAGGATTATAAAAARTATTTCCAGTAGAAATATGGCATGGACAAAACTTGACTGAGAGACAGTACTRGTAAGAAGCTTTTCCATCAAAATTGAAGGGAAAAGTTTTGATGGACTCTATTCTGGTTCTGACATGATTTACTCTTCTCATAATACTGTAGGCGATGAGAAGGTGTATGAGTAGACGCTCTATTTATTAAACTTGAAGACAACTTCAAACATGGGGGCACATGAGTCTGGCAACWGCAATTCAGAGACGATCCTAAAAACGCAGTAGAAGGAAATTGCAGAATTTTAYCTTTGGGCACACATAGCCAACTGTGGAGACAGCCAACTATGGCTGCCAGCCCAGTTCTCTCAAAAACATGTGGGAACTAAGATGAAAAAGAAGCTGGACATGAGTCAAGGATTTTGGGCCAAAAAGAAGTTTTGGTATGTAGGTAATGAAACATAAAAGAATACTCTGTTGATTGTTAGTAAGGCCTCACTTGGATTAATGTAGAGTTGAAAGTACAATTGCACTGGAAGTATACTTCAGACTACCAGAAAATCAGGAGAAGATGGAAATGGTTGGGGTATAAGATCAACATGGAAAGAGTGCCCAGTCTAATGCAGAGAGTAAGTCTTCAAATACTTCATCAGCCACTGCAATGGAAAGGAATAATGGGTTCTTTGTGTTCACGGTAGAAAGGACAACTACCGAAATTAAGTATTGGCAATGGAAATTCATTAGGGAAACCCTTCCAGCAATCAGGGCAGTGAAGCACTGGAGAGGCCATGGAGGGTCCATCATTTCAGGTCTTTGAGATGAGGTCAGAGACAGGAGCAATGTTAGTTCAGCCAACATAGTCTGCAATCAAGGACCTGCCTGGACCCCTTCCCCTGGGCCACTGGGGTTCAGCACTTGCTTCCAGCCAGAGACTTACCTCCCTCTTTCTGGTAACAAAGATCCACAACTTGTAGAAGGAAACTATTTTGGGGAAAAAAGGTTGAACAGGGGCATGATAATGGCTTCAGCTATTTTWAAAATAGCTATAAAGATGAAGGAAATAAATTTCAAACACAAGAGAAATGTGATTAAAATGCCAGAAGGCCAGATCTTTAAGAAAATAATCAAGTATTTCTCCTGCAGACCTTTTTCAAGAGTAAGCATATTGAAGCACTAGAGTAAATTGTGCTTCAGGAGATCTCTGATCTCTGATCCTGGACAATTTCAGGATGAAGCTTGACCRGTTTGTTGAAATACTTGATGTAAGAGGGCTGTGCTATTTTCTGTTTCTCTAATTCTCTGGGAGAAGGGAAGTATTAAGTATATATGGAAATGAAACAGAGAAGTGATATCAGAAACTGCTTTTCACTAGAGCAAATGACAGATTGTGAAACCCAAACCAGGAAATTAAAAATGTGAGTATGGGGGAACTCCAAATTTTTTGCATTATGAACAGTCACCTTGTTCAACTTGTAAAGTCATTGAGTGATATATTTTGGAAAATACCATGTAGAGTCTCCAGGTATTAACAGATTATATTAGGGCTTGGGACAGACTGCTGGCTCTTGCAGTGAATAAGAAAGCCAGCTTCTTGCATTTTAGGTAAAGGAAGAAACTTTCCTATATGCAAGTCAACACTGAATTTTTGGTCTGTTTCCATGAAATATCTAGAAACAGCTAGTGCCAGGTACAGAACTGGATGGACTACCAGTGCAAAGCAGCCAGCCAGTTCCTGGTACAACTGCTTGAAATCATGATGAAGTTTTCTTTCCACATCCCCTCTTCTCACAAGCCGGCAAAATATTTCTGTATTGGAGTCACTTGTTTCAGAGTTGTTATATATATCTTCTGGTTTGAATTCAGAGTTTCAGTTTTGCTCTCCAAATAATTGTACATTGTTTCACTAGTCTGAAATAGACTTTGGATTTTCATGCTTTGTCACTAGAGTTGAAATAGACATCTGTGAAGAGGAACAGAAGGCATAAATTTTRGACTGTGCACACCCTTGAGAGCAAGATTATGACAAGCTGAAGCTATAAAAGAAGTTGTAGCATGAAGTGATKACTTAAGTGGCTCATAACTAGAAATTTCTATCATAGACAAAATCCTGAATCTTTGAAATTTCAACACTGCCTCAAAGTCATATAAAAAAAGTTTATCAAAATATTATGAAAGAGAGGTATTAATATTATTTGTSTGACCTCCTGGAAACATTTAGTTTGATAAAACCAAAACATTCTCAACACTGACACTGGAACACTTTTATCTGTTTTTAGCTGTTAAATGGTAATGTAAAAAGCAAATGTTTCTGCTTCATGGAAACAAAATATTGAGATAATTTCCTGTCAAATTATAATGAAATAGATACATTCCTGTAAATAATTAAATTTATTTAATTTAATTAAATCAGTGCTTTCTGAAGGAGTAATACTTCTCAGGGAAATCATCAATCATATGCCATAATTTTCCAGTGTTCTTTAACCCCCACAAATATCAAAATGGTATGTACTTCTAAGCAAAGACAGAAAAGTAATCTAATAAAAGTAATAATAATCTAATGAAAGTAAATGTTCAGAGAAATAAAAAAATAATTCCCAGGGTGAAAAAAAGCAACTGCTGAATGCTGCATATAAATGCTTTATAATTGTTCAACAGTTATTTATCACATTGTATGTACAAGGAGAATTGAACATACATATTTTTTGTCCCAGCGGTTGCTTGATACAATTGGTTTTTAAGAGTATTGTACTYCCCTTCAGTGGTTATGTCTCTTTATTTCGTATCTTCCAGATTTCTGCTAAGAATTACCAAAAGCATCTCACAGTCCCTGCAATTGATATGTTGTATTGCACTAAATAGTTGATCCATTTCTGTTATTATATTGCACTGGATAGTTATTATACTTGCACATGGTATTTCCTGAAAAACCCCTCTGGTTTGTTGCATTTTGGTTCATTCCTTCCCGCCCCCTCCCCCTGGATCAATTCCTGTTGGTTGTGGTTTCCTCCCCTTCCCCCTCGCCTTTCCCCTCCCTGGAGGGGACCCTGGTCCCGAGAGGAAAAAGGAGCGCCTCTGTCTTTTACCTTCRTTCCTTGCCGGGCAAACCCATCGAGGTTCAGAAGCTAATCTGACTCGAACCTGGAGAGGGAAACCCCGGCATTGATACAGCATTTTAAACATCTAAGGCAACAGGGCATTTATTGAGCTACTTTCCTAACCTGTAATGTTCTTGTCACAGGGAACCTGCTTTGTGCTGTCACAGCAGCCGTGCCACAGTGGGTACCCCACTGGTACCCATCCTCTACAGGTGCAGCACCGGGTGGTCCTTCCCTGGGGCCTTTCATGGGCACAGACAGGACAGCCACTTTCCAGTCCCTGGAAAGGAGTCCAGGAGGATCAGTACTGGAGCCAGGACGGGAGTCCTGTGCTCTCGCTGCTGGTGCAGGTTGCCGTGGCCAGGGACCGTGGTGCTTCCCACTCCTTTTAGCAATAGTGTAGCTGTGATTGATCCCATCATCCATCAGTTGGAGCATGGAGATGTGAAAGTGCCTTCTCTGCTCCTGTTCTTCCTTCTTGCCCTTATTCATTCCTCTCACTAGGCTGCCTTCCAGTTCCCAAACACACGGYTGACATTCCCGACTTCATGTCATGACATGCTGTGGTCTCCAGCAGCACACAGGATCACCCAGCAGCCACTCAAGCATTGCAWAGCTTCGTCCCTCCAGAGAAGTCATCTTCCTTGGATTAGTCTTCAGCAATGACTTCTGCTTCCTTTTCTGTCCTGTCTCAAAGCAGAACATAGCATAAAATAGTTCTCCTGCTGTGTTTCATGTGAAGCATGAGGAGAAGCAGTGTGAGAATGTGCAGTGCCCCAGACAGGAAATGAGGAGGTGCTGCTTTACAGGGTCRTGTCCCACAGTCCGCAAGCCAACAGGCGAACCAAGAATGGCATTGGGTATTTCCTGTGGTGGGATGGTGCAGGCCTTCTCTAGAGGCTCCTGCCCTAAATGCTATCAGGTCACCTTTCCAAATGAGTACCACTGCCAGACTCCCTCTTACATGTCTTTATTTTTCCTGCAGAGTGTTTTCTATGTAAACACATCCCTGCTCATTTAAAGTTGAGAATTGCAAAATCCTAGACCATTTCTTGTATGGAATACRGCCCCTTCTGAGGAAAGGACCAGCATCAGCCTGACTGCTTCCCAATGGAAATGTAATTGTAAGGTCAAAGTATATGCTTTTTGCATTTTTTTTTTAGGATTCTTGGTTTGTTTTGTTTTGTTTTCTATAAGGGACACTGAAGTGTCCAAAATAGAAATAGTTAAATAAAATATGGATGCTTATATGACTGAGTTTTCATGAAAYAATATCAAGAACCCACCCCAGAGATTGCACAGCTGTTTTGAGCCATTAGGAATTATTCCTGGGAAGGTTCAATTTTACCACAGAAAAGTACTTTTACATCCCTCTCTTGCTCAGCCAGAACTGGAAACAGGCTGTATATTGCATCTATTTTTGGATGTGGGACACACAGGTCAGCTACAGGTCAGTGTGGCGTGGGAAAGGCTTCAGGGATGTGCTGAGCATCCAAACTCACCGAAAAGCACTGCTGCTCCTGCCCTGAGGGAGAGTGCAGTGCCCTGCTGACACACCCTCCTGCCTGGCAGCTGGCAGAGACTGCGCCAGCCCTGGCTGCTCCACATGGCCCTGGGTCAGGAGGCAACRTCAGCACAGGTTTCTGCCAGGCTTTAACATATTTTAAATACATTCCTTAATTAAAAACATTTTTAATGAGCCAGGACAAGATGAGTAATCCACAACTAATATTGACTGCATTAAGATACTTCCTTAAGCTACCCAGAATCGCATCCTCCTTTAAAAATACTGTAACTATACTCAAGATAAAAGTCTGGTGGAAATCAGGGACCAGAATATCAACAAACATTTCACTGAAGTGTGTTCAGCAAAAWTTTTTTGGCAGACCTCTAGAAATGTGTTGTATCCAATGAATCCCTTGAAGATTCTCATTAATAAACATTTCCTTCCATCCTCTGGGGAATCACCATGACCCCACAACACATCAGCCCTACAGCAGGCTCGGGTTTCACATCACCACTGTAACTTTCTTCTTAATGTCTCTGTCCTAACCCARGCTTTCTGCCTGCTGTGCATCATACCCAGTGCTCTTGTCCTTCACAGCCAGGGCTGTCTCTTAGATGATTCTGACCACGGGAGAGTTAACACTCAGAATGCACAGATTGCCAGCTCATAGGCTGACTCCACGTCTGGAACAGCTTCTTCCCTACTGTAACATTTACAGCTGGAAGGGTCATTGTCATATTTTAGACTGTATGATTCRCTTTGATGGGAGCTATAATAGCTCCCATCTTGCCATAGGATACCATGATCAGGATGATCTGTCTAGCTGTTTTTACACCAAGGAGATGTAGGTGGGAACTGAAAGTACAACAGATGCAAAAACTGCCAATTTCATTGTATTTTCCATGTCATCATGTGAGAAGTCATCCCAGGTGAGGCTGTTCTGATGCCACACTCAGTGGAAATGTTTTAGTTTTGTAACTTGCAGAAGTCACAAGGATGATCTGCTAGCTGGATAGTAAAGAAAGCTCTATTGATGTTGTCATGCATGTTTATCTGCACCACAAAGTGAGAGCTTAGTGTCTTCTCTTCAGTTTGATGAAACACAAGAGCAGCTGACATCTCACTAAGATTAAAGCAGGTGCCATTAGTTTATCAAGTAATTTATATTTTCATATTTCCAAAGTATCCACAAAGAGGTACTTCAGAGGAGGAAGTTCAGGGGATATAACCAATGGAAAGTGAAACCATGGGCTTTCTCTTTTTGCSAAATTTTAAAGGAAAATGTGTTCTTTGCTAGGCAAAACTGATGTATGCATGGACTGCAGAGAAAACTTTGGATGGATTCATGTTAAAATTTATTTGCTTAATTGTGCAAATATACAGGCCCATAGACAGCATTTTATTCATCCTTTGTTCCTGGTGTGATAGCAAGGTGGCTTGCGTTTATTTTAGCAAGAAAAGTATTAAGAAGACATCTTTATTAGATAATTTTTAAACTTACAGTAGCAATGCCTGAGAGGTCTATATTCCTAAAATCTGCCACGAAGTTTTTAGTCCCATGTATGTCCATTTATTGGAGGACAGTGCCATATGTATATGATATCCCAGTATCCCAGACAGTTATATTCAGGAATTTTGGGCATTCAGACTCCTAAAGAAGCAGAAAACTTTTTTCTGCTTAAGTAACTGACAGATTGCCTGGGAGATTTTAAGTGATAAAACCTTCTGAATGAAAAAAATTAAAAAGTGAAAGAAGAAGAAAATAATTCTGAGAAAATAATCTGGATTTTATTTACATGCAAATATTACTACTGTTGTATCATTGTTTCCAGTCTTTAATCTTGAAACAAAATATATCTGTCCTCCACTGAAATAATCCAAAGACTGTCAATGTTGCAAAAGTACAACATAACAGACATTATTTTGTCTGTTAGAATGAAATATTAGAAATGTTTGAACACAACATGCAGTACTAAAAAGTTGCTTTCATGTAACAAATACTACCATAATTACAAGGATATAACAGTGAATCTCTGAGAAAAACCTCCATAAAAAATTTTGATGTCTCCACACATTGCCTTAGGTTTTTGAAATATCAGCCTGATGTTATTTTAAAGAGTGACATAGCCTTTTTGTATGAGCTGGCATACCTGAAAGTCTCACATCTGTATAACATAYTTCCAAGACTGTGGACACTGTAAGGAGCAGGAAATGAGAACTTTAATTCAAGCCAAGCCATTGTTTTCCATAATATGAAAAATGGTACAGCAAAATCATCTGCTGAATTCAATGGACAGAAAAATGTGAACATCTTTCTGAGATGTTGTATTTTAAAACTTAACTTTTCAGTTTCAAAATACCTTGTTTTTCTAAAAAATTACCATCATTTTGGAAGTGAAAGTGCAGGAAACCATTATTTTAAAAGAAGAGAATTTATTTAAAARACAAGTGTTTTCAGGTGAACTATAGCTAAAAAGCTGTATTTTGCCTCTCTCCTGAAAAGCTTTCCATTTTTTTATGCAATACCCACTAGTTTCCTACTCCCCTACCCACTGCCACTTGCCTGCATCTATTACCTAGTCCTCTGGTTTAGACCTAGACCCAGCAACCCAGTGTTGATCTGTAAGTGGCATTTCAGGGTGGTCTGGTCCTTCTCCTGTAGGCTGAAATAATGTGTGCTGCACATTCAATAACTCACACATGCTGTTGTATTGTTACAGCATTTGAGAATTTTTCAAAAGTGTGGGGCCTAGAAAATTATTTCTGTCCTTAAATTAACTGCAGAGAAATTAGCCCTTGAAAATAGATCCTTTCAAATATGCTACCCAAAGTCCATCTGATCAAAGAATAGGAAAACAAAAACAAAAACAAAACAAAACAAACAAAACAAAACAAAAGAAAAAAATGACCACAGGAAAGACAGTCTAGTGCACAAAGCACTGAGYTGGGAAATAGCTAGACGTCCATCTTCCATTTACAATGTGATGAAGTTGCACTCAGTAAATTGTCAGGATGAAAAAYGACTTTTCATGCAAAGCCAAAATTTTATTGTTAGGGTAAACAAAATCTTACCAATCTAATTACTGACTTGTTTTTAATGTCAGTCAAAATATTATAGGAGGATAAAAAGGAACAGTATTACATAAAAATTCTGCWGAGTAATAGCTACAACTATTATGTCTCCTAGCACCTCCCCTTTTTTCTGTTCTTAGAGTTACTCTTCCACAACATCTCAGGATCCATCCCAGACACAGCTAAAATATATGTCATCAGCATCTCAAACTTGTCATCAAGGTAAATATTATGCTGATTGTGAGGGTTTCTTCCCTTTTCCAGGGAGAATGTGATTGTAGACATTAGTAATTAACTTCTAAATCTGGAGTCCACTTGAAGCAATTCTTATTTTTTTCTAACATCCTTTATACCTTGGCCTTTCTTCATGGGTCTGTAATTCCATGTCAAATCTGCTATGTATGTATTACATATCTAAAATAGAATCATGGAAGAGCAGAATAGGTGGGGTTGAGAGGGACCTTTAAAAGTCATCCAGTCTAAACCCCCTTGCAATTAGCATTGAGATCTTCAACTTAGGTCAGGTTGCTCCAAGCTCCATCCAACCTGGCTTTGAACACTTAGAATGATGAGGCATCCACAGATTCTCTTGGAAATCTATTCCAGTTTCTCTACCCACACCATAAAAAAATTCTTCCTTGTATCTATATTAAATCTACCCTCTTTTAGTTTGCCCTCTGTCCTAAGGATATGAGCCCAACTTTAAAAAATGGTTTTTCCCCATCTTTCTTACAAACCTCTTCTAGGAACTGGAAGGCAAGGTCTACTGAGATCCTTCTCTTTTCCATTTCTCTCACAGCTTTTCCTCATAGGACTGATGTTCCATCCCACTGATGATCCCCGTGGCCCTCCACTGGACTTGCTCCAGCAGGTCCACATCCTTCTGAAGCTGTGACCCACAGAGCTGGATGCAGTGCTCAGGTGCAGAGGGGCAGCGTGACCTCCCTTGACCTGCTGGCTGTGCTTCTTTTGATACTTGTTCTTTGCTCTCCTTGTTGCTCCTAGAGCTGTTTTATCCAGCTCTAGTTCTTTATCTGACCACTGAGAACTTGCTCATTGCCTGTCTCATCATCCCACCCCATCCTCCTCCTCACAGTACCCTSTGTCTCTCTTTCCAGGCTTCGGCTGTGGCATCAAGCCCATCTTCCTCTCTKCATGGAATGACTACAGTGGGTTCATATGCCTTTCTTTCCACAGAAAACTGCTTGGCACTGCTGTGTGTAGATCACAGATACACCATACAATTATGCAGACATGTGCAGAAGACAAAGAGGGCAGGTACAGAGGGACCCTGACAAGTCCKAAAGTCTTTGCAAAGCTCCTACAAAGCTTGTGGTCTGTTACTAGCATCGGTGCTACTGTACTTACCAGGCAGCACTGCTACAAAGCTAATTATATTTTGTTTCTCCTATCTATAGCCTATGCAGACACATGCAAACTTACTGAAATAGCAAAGGTTTCCAGCTGTGCACACTTATTYGYACTGGGACTAATAATTTCACACTTAAAACTAATTTGGTGTCCTAAAATTTGCARATCAAGGCTTCAGTGACAATTCMGGAGAGGGTGAAACAGTTTSTCATTATTACAATTACCAAGCTCCRGAGTTAYAAGCTGTTCCAGAGACAGACTGGTGAACATGMAGAGTTCTCTATTGAGGAAGGTCCAACAATTTTTCAAGAGATGAGAAAGTGAATGTAGTCAGTCAGCTGAAGACAGTAAAACTGGACCATGTGCTCACCTCCCATCATTTCATGAGATGAAACTAATGATGTTTACTAGGTGAGGATCTCCCACTGTTTTCCTTCCAGTTTTCTGAGGTACTTCTAATGCAACAGGACAAACTTGCTATAAACACTTGTGCCTATCTACAAGTGGAAACATCACTGCAGAGGCAGGAATCACATGCTGGCACCTGAAATGTTGAAGTACCATCCTGTRCTCACATTTTCCAGCATTGTAACCCTGGGCTGAGCAATCATAGTTTATACCAGGACAATGTAACAATGGTTGTGGGTTTTGGAGTCAGACATAGGTTCAGATATGTTCAAGGGCTCTCTGAGCAGCCACAAAAAGCTATCAAAAATCCCAGATATCTCATAACTTGGCAGCCCCACGTGAGATGCAGAAGGGTGGGCAGTGCAGCTGATCACGTGTTCATCCCCAGGCAACCACTCTGGTCTGTTTGGAGGCAAAGCACCAGGACAGGACTTGGTAGGTATAATGCTTTGAATTGCAGCAGTTTCCCTTCCAGGACTGCCAGTCCAGTGTCCTGTGAAATACAAGCATCAGTTCCCTGAGAACTTGAAATTATTTTAGCACATCACTTTCCCATTTCCTTGCCTCTGAGCAGCCTTTTTTGACAGGGAAGACACCCCATAATACCAAACAGCCTGTATCTCACGGCTCCTGACAAGGTTTTCTCACCAGCCATGTTGCTGCAGTTCCCTCTGGCTGAGGAGTTCCCCTTGTCATCCCCAGYTGTGCAGCTGAGGACAGGATTCAGTGAAAAGTTATACATCACACTGCCRGTGTAACTGCATTTTTGACTTCCCATAAAAACTCAGCATGGCAAGCTCCCTGACATCTGCCATGTCCTTTCTGTTGTCACTSTATCCTCTCCTGCAGAGGTTTTTCTCCTTTCACTTTGCAGTAAAGAATACTGTTTAAATGTCTGTGTGCATACGTGGCAGGCAGCTGGCATATGAACTGTCCTTTTGGGCATAAGCAGGACAAAATGCCATGGTAAAAGCTGAGCTGTCACAATSACTGAGCTCACTAGATGGCCTCATACACTGCAGAGAGGCTTTTCCTCCAGCARTYYCCCCTTGAAYATTCTGTTTAWGCATGCAGTCGTAAGGACTTTATTATTATTTTCCTTTTWTTTTCTTTTGCTATCTGGACCTGGATCMCTCGTCTTGATTTTTTGCTGCTGCAGTACACCTTTTTCTGTCTCTTGGGCCATGGCAGTCAGTKTGTGGAGTAATTTCCAAGTATCAAAGCAAGCCTGTAGCAGGAATGGGAACTAGAAAAGTAAGCTAGTATGGGACTTTCAGAATAAAAATATATCATAATCATACAAGGTGGTGTAGGAGTACAAGTGTTAAATTTAAGGTTTGGTGCCTTTCTGCAGTGCTCCTTGGGTCCATGGATGTATATTTAGCATGTCTGTCTGAAGATTTGTTGTATTATACATATTAGGGAAAGAAACTCTGCTAAACAAGCATTTCCTACACTGTGATGAGTGACTACAAAATCTTGTCATGGGAAGAGCATGAGGGAGCATAAGGGGAAATGGGAAAAGATAACTAGTTGTGCAAAAGGCACTGGATATTTAGCAACCTGTAAGAAAAGGTTGTATTTGTCTGCAGTATTCTCTTGGTCTGCCTGGTCACAGTTTTTGAGAGCACTACTTACCGAGCTGGTATTTACTATAGTACTGATTTCAGGGGTGGGAGTTGGAAACAGAAAGAAAAGAAGGGCTCAAACTCACMGGCAGATTGGCAGAGTGCATCACCTTACCATGTTTTAGATAAGCCATGATAATGGACTACTGCCCATCAGCAGCCYTCTGCAAATGTGGGGTAAAGCACAGCTTCAGCCACTTTCACTGGGATGTTTAGTGACCATATTCATCTGCTGGTTCTTGGCTGAGAGGTTGGGTGGAAATTACCCATCCATGATTGTCTACATCATGGAAAACTGAACATAGCTCTTCCCACTTTTTGCTAGTGTGCTGTTGGCAAAAACCATTCTTATCCTTTGTCCTGCATCTTTTTTCTACYTAATGTTGGACATTTTGATGTTTGCAATTATATTGATCTGTTCAAAAGCAGTAGGACCCCTCTGCTTTCTTTCCCAGCAGACTGCTACACCAAGAAAACAGTGGTGAGGCAGTCTGCCTGGTACCTCTGAAAACAGTTTCTACTTTCTGTCTCAATGACACCCATAGACAGAATGGTGGTGAGAGCTGTGCTTGTGCTGCAGGGCCAGGCAGGAGCCATCCTCTGCACCACCACTGAGCTCTTTGGAACAACCACCTACATTAGGGCAAAWACATCCTCCTGTCACTTTTAGGTTCAAATGCCAAGCCATCTAAAAGTAGCCTGAATCACACAGCTCCAGTTTCACCTTCTAAAGTGGGGTTTGTTTCTTCTACAAAAAAATCTGTGCAGAATTTTTTGAGCTCAGCATAAAGTCACTCTCTTGTTTCCCAGCAGTTTTTTGGGGACTTCTTGGCTTCAAGACTTTAGTACTTCCCAAAGACAATGTCAGTGAAGAAGGCAGAAGAACGTAAAAGCAGGAAGACTTTCTATAAAAGGATGTCTTGATCTTGATGGTGTAAGTCCCAAACACATAGCAGAAGGCACACAATGGGGTGATGAGCAGAGACCAGAACAATTCTTTAGCCGGAAGGCCACAAGACCAATCAGTGTGGATTTGGATCACCRGGGAGAAGCCAGAGATCCTTAAAAGCATGGATGATTTGGGCACAAAGTGGCATCTTTATATGGTCCCTTTTAGCAGTCTTAAAATAGCATAAGGTGGAAAATATCAGCAGTCCTGTACTAAATAACAGAAAATGTCTCTTTGTGACTGATCGCAACAGCTAGCATGAAAATGAGAAGAGGGCAAAAATAAAAAGAGAGTGGAATGAAATGGTGACATGGATGCTCCACACCATGAATGAGGCAAAATTTGTTAGAGGAGGGCATGACCAGAAAACCTACAGCTCCTTTAGGGACTGTTGTGCTAACAGGGGCTTGCACGCTGCCTGCACGGTGTATACCGAGGCAGGGTGTATGCCAACAGCAGACCTGAGAACTGCAGGCAGAGCCAGGGAGCTCAGCCACATCTGAGGCCAATTACAAATGAGGGAGAAATCATTTAGACAGCTTGTGGTGTCCATCTGGCACTTAGTGACTAACCAGCCAGCCCTTCAGCCAGTCATCTTGACAGCCTGCACTTCCAACTGCCCTCGTCTCATGGTAGTCGTAATGCAGTCAATGGCATTCCAGCACCCAGAATATTGTTGTTCTCTGGTTTTATGCCAAATTTCAAATAAGGCCTTTRTTTTGATTTTATTTTCAGTCTGTCCATTCCAAAACACTGGGACAATTTTCCTGATTTTCAGCTGTCACATCAATATGATYGATTACCCTTAAGTTTTGAGTTAGAGATTGAGTTAGAGATACACTTCAACATGTGCTTACATCCAAGTGCTCATCTATTCAAAGCATTGGAACTACATACACACCTACAGTTTGATACTTTTTATCTCTCTTTTTTAAATTCAAGTCTTTGAGTACTGCTCTKTCATCTACTGCCTGATCGCTTAAACTATAAACATTCATAGATGAAGAACCTTCAAAAAATAAAGCTGGATAAGTGTTCATAACTATACACCAACTGGCATGGATTTCACACGAGACAAGTTTTCAAAAGTACCTGCATCCCGTTTTCAAGAGCACCTTTACCACTTTCAAGCTGTTTCTGTACATCTCAGATGACACCTACAGACATCTTCTGCAACAGGCCAGTAATTTCTTAACTTCCCATGTCCTGAGGGTGTGCACACTTGCCTACATGAAGTAAACTCAGAAACAGGCTCCAGCCTTCCCAATACTACAGAAGACATCTGTGAAGTCTTTGCCCTTGATCTCATGTTTTAGACAAAGCAAATTAAAAGGACCTGTCAGTGCTGTAAACCCAAGCAGATTTTGGACTCATATTTATTATTACCCAGTCTTACAAGGACTTATTTTATTTGAATGCCTTGTTCAAATACCAACATAAAAAACACAGTAGGCACAGAAAAGAGACAAGGAGGCCARTCATACAGGTAAGACCAAGAATGTTCATGGTTTTGCCAAAACTCAGTATTTCTCCAGTCCAGGATTCCTGAGCACTAGRAAGACTATAAGACTCAAAACCAGACAAAATTAAGACTTAGACTTTAAGGAAATCCCTGCAAAACTTGAGCCTCTTTTCTCAAGCTACATAGCAGAAATTTTCAGAGATGTGACATGGACCATCTCTCCTTGCTAACCCGTCCCTCAATACCACCATTCCGAGCACAGAGATTATTTGCACAGTTGAGGACACCCGTGTGAGGTTTGTCATAGTCCTGGGATGTGCTGAAACCACAGGAGCTGAACTAGCTTCTCATCACCAGCTAGCCCTGGGATCACAGACAGGAGTCCATCAGGCTATACCTGGCTTTCTTCAGCTTGCTGCAGAAAGGATAATGAACTGACTGCAAAGTAATTTATTAGAAAGTAGGGGGTTACCACATTGCTCTGTGCTCTGAGGTTCTCCTCTTTGATATTTTGCCTTAGAAAGGCAGTCCTGTGCCACCTCTCTGCTATGATCAGTTTGAGGTCAGCCATCAAAACAGACCGTGGCACAGTTTTAGAAGTTCTCTTAAAAAAGAAAGATTTATAACCCTATTAAAAACCATCCCATTCTACGGATACTCTACTGGCTGCATTTTGCATCACTGAACCAAAGCAGCCCAGATGTCTGTGTTATCCTGATTCTGAAGGTCTGCAGCTTTTGGGAAGTGTGGGGTCAAGAATTTCACCCCTCTAAGACCCACGCAGGCAGGAAGTCATCAGCTGACTCCTACCACAAACATGCAGCAAAAAGTCAAGGCAAACTTTTCAGCATTCCACTGTTAAAAGTGTRTTTCATTCCAAGTTTTCATGAGCCAGTAAGGGGGACCAGAAAGGCATTGCCACACTAGGAAACATGCTTTTTTTTTGGGTTTTTTTGKTTTTTTAACTCCAGCACTGTGAAGGTTCATACAGCAATCAATGATTCAAGTCTGGCTGATGTTAGGTAATGTGGAGCAAAGGGCTGGRAAAGRGAGGCTCAAGTAATATCAAAGCAATTTTTCCCACTCATTTCCTCATTCATACAGCTCTGTAGCTGGCTCTATTTGCCACTACAGTTCAGCAATAACATTACTGTTATTATATATCCAGGGATCTCTCYGCAGAATTCTAGATGCTGTCCAAGGACAAACTTAATCTTACAATTTCTTCACAGCACAGAAAGCTATCTTACACTGTACATGAAATCCAAAGATGTGCTCATGATGGATCTGAGCAGTTACRGGGGGTCTAGGAACTGGTATGCTGTGATTTCCAGTTAAGACTGAAACAGCACCCAAAGGAGTGCATCATCCMGGTCTTTTGTCCTTCATGCTGCAGGTAGATACTTGTGAGAGGCATCTGATGAAATAAAAAAATTAATARTGAAATTCAGAGACTTAAAAAATTAGATACAGACATTGTGTCTGGAAGGTCTGGATAGTTATAGCTCCTCTGGTTCTCTAGTGGTGTGGTGGGGTTAGATCATTGTAGATGAAATCCTGTACCTTTGGAAAGKGAAAGCCAGGGTCTGGGTGACAGATAAAACTAGAGCCATTAATGTTTACCATATAGTCAATATTTCCACAGCYCTTTATATAGTACCCAGGATGCTGTAGACTTGCTGCTTCCACCTACTCACTCACCTTCTCCTTCTCCAGGGATGGTAAGCAATGTCTTSAGCTGGAATTCATTCATCATTTTATGGTATGATTTCATTCTTGTCCAGCTGAGAACAGCCAATGGGAAAAGGATCTGTGCTTGCACACTGAGATGCACTTACCACCACAGGTCCACATTCCCTGAACTTGCRTGCCAGAAATTAGTGCTGGGAGTCTGTGAAAGGAATGGCACAGGGCTCTCCATGTGCCCAAGAGGACTGGAGGCCTTCCCTGCCGGTAGTAGCAGCACCACCCACCAGCCCAGTGAACGCTCAAAGAAAATGACACGAACAATAGCAGGAAATGTCTAAGGGTGGAAACAACAAACTGAACACAGCCCAAGTTTCTGGGGGCTTCCTGATTGGCTTGATTTGCCTCAGCAGGAGCACTTYGGATAACCTTGGAGCTACCCCACCAGGGCAAAAACCTCTCCCCAGTGAAGCCACGCTTGTTCCAGTGGCTTTCTGGGACATGGGTATGTTTGCTGCCCAGCACAAATTAGAAACAAGCACAACATAAAAACGCTAAGGTAGATGGATGAAGCAGGATCAATGCTCTGCAGTCSTCATGCTCAGGGTGGCAGCAGCTTGGTGCATCTCCCACTGCTCCCAGTGTAAAGTCTACCCATTCCCRTGGGGCATGTTCCTTGCCTCACATTAGCCTTCACCCTGGAAAAATGAACTGTGAGTTCCTGTAAGTGAATGACAGCAGAGGACAGATTTGCAAAGCTGAGATCCAAGAAACTGTTTGTATYAAGAAACAAACAAAACAAGTTACAGCTCCTACTGGGTGTTCCCCTTCCTTCCCTGCTGCTCTTTTTCTGTCCCTATTGGCAAGCAGTGCAGGGGAATGGATCTRTGTATTTTTGAGGGTCATGTAATATGGGGAATTTTTAAAGGGACCTAATAAAGTTCAGTGCCTGACGGATACTGACTGTTGCCTGCGCATACCATCTAGTTCCTTTGTCTGAGGGCATTTACAGGTTCAGGCAGTCGTGACTAAAGCACAACACAAAAGGCAAGGAAAAGTATTTTCAAAAACATCAGAGGGAGGTAGATGSGATCCCTGTCAGCTGCAGCTTTTTATGGTAGTTTTGCTTTAATAGCCACAGGACAGCAGAATAATCCCACACATGGTGTACCTCAAGTCAGAATGCTGGATGCTGAGCAATGCTTTGTGCACCAACAAGTAAGCTTGTAAGCACCATTTTMCTTGAAACAGCCCTTTTAAGCCACCACAACAAGAAGTAAATAAATAATCCTTTGATTGCACCAGAAGTCTATTACAAAGTCCATGCAGTTCTTAGCAGCAGATAAGTCAAGTCAAACCAAAATCATGGAAATTTCACATGCACAGTGAATAATTAATAATACCAGCTAAGACATCTACTAGGTATAAGTATGGACTGATTTACAGTTGGGCTCTATAGGATTGGCAAAATGTATTGGATCAAGGTGGGGGAATGGAGGTAAAATTGTTCGCTGGAGGCTACAGCAGGGATAAGAATAGACAGCTGTGGCCCATGATTGCTGGTTTTGTCAACACTGCTCTTCTAGTTAATAACTGCAACATCTTTTCATTGCCATATGAAAGACTCACTTGCATGAGCTTCTATACTGCTAAACGTTATACATGGTGGGGGCAGGGAGGGATTCCAAGTAGCCCAAATGGGAATTCTGCTAGGAGCAAAATCCTGGTTTCCATCAAGAGAGAACATGCTGCCACTGATTTGGATGGAGCCAGTGCTCTGTCTAACAGAAAAAAAAAAGCAGAAATCTGAGTGGAAATAACCTCTGCAGGAATTTAASGAAGAAAAGAAGGAGGGGAAAGGGGAGAAAGGGAAGAGGAGGCAGAACGGGAAAGAGCCTGTACCAGGAAAACTTTGCCTTTCACACTGCTTTTCAGTGCAGCACTGCCTGCACTCTGAGCTTGCAGAATTTTATAGCATTTCTAGCCCCTTCAGAAGAATGTCCCTAAGCACTACATCTACATRTCTTTTGAAYYCTKCAAGGGACAGTGCTTGCACCACTTCTGTGGTCAGCCTGTTTCAATGCTTGGCAGCCCTTTCAGTGAAGAATTTTCTAATATCTCTAATATCCAATTTAAGCATCCTCTGGCACAATATGAGGACATTTCCTCTTGCCTTGTCACTTGTTACCTGGAAGAAGAGACTGATCTCCACTATAACATCCTTCCAGTAGTTGTACAGAGCAGTGAGATTTCCCCTGAGCCTCCTTCTAGAGCCTTCCCCAGCTTTGTTGCCCTTCTCTGGACATGCTCCAGCAACTCGATGCCTTTCTTGGAGTCAGGGGCTCAAAACTCAACACAGGATTTGAGGACAGGGGGACAATCACCRCCCTGGGCCTGTTTGCTGTGCTATTCTTGATAGAGGCCAGGATGCCATTAGCAGTCTTGGCAATCTGGGCACACTATTGGCTCATATTTAGATGGCTGTTGACTGGCACCCCAAGTTCTTTTTCTGCAGGGCATCTTTGCCTTGCTTGTTTTCTGTCCTGAGCACCCCATGGGCCTTAGTAGCTCTTGTCTCATCTGACACTGTAAATCAGGGACAAAAAACATATTCCCAGTTTGTACATGGGAAGCTGAAATCTCTTCAGAGAAAACACTTYTAGGCTTGTTTTTTTGTTTAATTTCCCCTCACTTAAAAAGGTGATGGAGATTTTCCAGGCCTCCTGCCTTTCCTGTAAATGCTTCTAGGTAACTCAATATACATCTCCAGTATATCAGCATGCACAGAAATTGCAGAAAAACATCCTGCTTCCTTGGCAGCTTGCAGTGTGGGTACTGCATAAGGTCCTGCATTCATTTTGGTCGTACATCTGCACTAACCTTGGGTAACTGCAGCAGCCAGCACTGCTGCATGATGGAAGAATGAGCACTCAGACGTCATCCCCCAATTGCTCTCCCTCTATTTCTTGGATCTCTCCCAAGATATAAATAACATGATCCACTGTACAGCTGAACTGCTGGCATCTCTTGCTGAAACTAAATTAATTTCATGTGCATAGCTGTGACAAGGCAGTAAGCTGTTTTTCACAGGGCTGGCCACACCTGTGTTGCTTTTCTGGTCTCTGGATGCATGCTGCTGTGTACAGGGACTTTGTGCTCGGGAAAATTGGGCTTGCAACCCTCCTTCACCCAGRTCACGTCTTGCAACACGAGCGGATTTTATGACCAAAGCCATATTGGTATGTTTGCCCCTTGCACTCTTGTGTGTCTTCAGATATCCCTTAGATATCTTGGTGCAAGACCTGCCAATTTTACTTAATGACATGGGAAAGCTAGCAGGTTTCTGCAGGATTCAGTRTCTTTCCTGAGTCATTGTACCTTAACCTTTCAATTGCAAAGTACAGCATGTATCCTCTCTCAAATGGCTGTTTTATCTTCCTTGCCTTTCTCCTGCCATCCCAGTGAGTGCCAAGCAATGAGCCACAGATGATGCACCTCGGTACTTGCAGTGTAAGTCCTGTCTGTTTTCTAATGTGACTACCTGTCTGTCCAGACACAAAGATCTGCATGTCTGGTTCTGTGCAGGCCAAGCATTTTATATGAGTTGTGGCTCTTACTTCCTTTGCCGTAATATTTTGGACACTGGCCTGTGAAGCTCCAGAGGCCAGAGGCCTGGATTTTTCTTCTTCCTGGAGAGAAGAAGAAAATGAGAGTAACGGTGAAGAGGAGAGAGAAAACACAGCTTCACCAGGAAGAGCCTAAATAACCATTTTCATCTTACCTGGCTGGGCCAAGAAATCAGAACATTTGTGCCATTTCTGTTAAACATAGGTGGTTCAAAGGCTGGATGATTYAGAAGCCAGATGCCACCAGGGCAGGTTAAACTATCAGGGTGTTTGTTTGACTGATCAGGGACTTGATCAGATCTGCCAGGTTCTGTCTGGAGCCTGATCAGGAGCACAAACAGAAGCTTTCTGATCCAAACACACTGTTATAACCACACCAAGAAAATAAGTAGACTCTGCTCTTTCACCTCTTTGATCATTGGCCACTGGACTGGGTTCAGAACAGGTCTTTTTTTTTTAAMTTTTTTCCCCTCTGGTCCCAAAGGAGGGTCAAGCCATGTACTCCTCTGCTAAGGGCAAGCATCCAAGGCATAGTGATTCACTGATTTCCAGTCAGTGGTCTGCCATCTCCTGAGTCAGTGGGAAGTTTTTAAGGTTGCAGTCTCACCCGGGCAATTTCGCATTTGAAGAATTCTGCAAGAACTGGGCTTAGAAAAGTTTGAACTGGTAAAAGTCCAAAAACAAATATGGACTGTAATTGCAACGAGGGCAAAAAGTTTTGTGTTACGGTGATAGGAGGAAATAATACTAGGCTAAGGTAACATCTCAAAAAGAGAAAAAGCAGCTCATGAAAAAGTGGTTTCAGTTAGAGTCACACCAGAGTGCTGAGCGTTCCCATGTTTAGGAGATTTAATGCTGTATCAGGCAAACCTGATAGGCAAAAGTTAATATGCAAACGTTGTTGATTTGGCAAGGAAAAGGACTCAATTGTATAACTTCTTCAGTTCCAGGTCAAAGAATTTGCATTACAATACGTCTTCTACATCCAGAGTAGGCAACATTGTAGAAGTTAAAGTAATGGTTGTTTTCTACCTCATCAAGCTTAGCTCAAGAAGCCCTGTGGTCAGTGCTTGACTTGGTCACCTTGGTTTGTCCAGCGTGGATTAACCTCATCCTACACCACACAGATGCAGAATATCATTATACTGCTCTGTCTGCATATGTGTATACACATTTACTTCAGACAGCAAAGTGAATTGTGGAGTTTTACTTCTCAAGTACCTCAGCTGGTACTGGGATGCAACTTTTTCCAGGTGAAGGGAATTGTTTGCATTCTCATGTATTAAGCAAGATTGATATGGACTACCAGAAGAACTCATTCAGCATCATGCCTAAATCTCATATCCAAGCACTGGTTGGCAATGAGGGATTCCCAGTTTTTAAAGTCATAGAGGTTTTGCCTTTTCAAAGATGTTAATTAAATTTGCTGCTTTTGAATTTCAATTGCACTCTGTAAACAACGGCCTGTTTGAAAGCACAAGATGTGCCCCTGCCAACTTTCCTCTTTCAAAGTGAGCTGTTCAAAAAAGCATGAACATTGCAAAAAGAGTAAACTAAAAGATGTTGAATTACTCAACTCTGAAATCCYATTTCAGCCCACAACAGACCTGAAATCAAGCAGGTTTTTTGTCATCATCACTGCCTGTGTGTTGATACAGAATGGCATCCACAAATAGTCCCAGTGGCTTCAGCAACAACTGCTGCTGTTTGCTAAGAAAACTAAGCCAATGTTGAAACTAAACCAAAGATCGCTCAGTGATTTCCCCCTCCCCTACAGCAGATGAAGGGTACTGTTCAYAGCTGTGGCATGTAGATTTCGGCTCATTTCATAGGCACGGTGGCTACAGACAGGTGTCTGGTGCTTGGCAGTTGATACAGGTAATAGGAAGTTTGTCGAGGGCTAAAGTGCTGGACTGGGATGCAGTGATGCTGGTTTAAAAGACTTACATGTCTTCCAGGGGCATCATTTGCCCTTGCAAGTTCATTTTCCAAGGTTGTTCTGAACCTAGGTGAGCCAACAGGTACCCTGCTGCCCCAAAAATAAGTGGGAATGAGAGGCCCATGGAGTGTTTTTGCCAGTGTACTTTTGCAGAATGCACTGTACTTCCAGGAGGGTGAACCTTGCATGTAAAGTTTTAGTTTCTGGTTTTGCTGTGAGGTCAAAAGCTACCTGAGGGCAAAATCCTTGAGACAGGCACAGAGTTTATGCAGAGATCAGTTTCATCCCTTCAGGCATGTTATCCCTAAACTCGGTGTTTAATTCTCTGTTAAGCAAATATCAGAAGTTTGTTGCAGTGTTCTGCTTGTGACTCTGCCGTTTTAATACCAGCTGTAACACCTCAGRATGTTCAACTCTGAGAGACCTGATACTAATTACTGTCTTATTCATGGCTTTTATATCAATTTGATTTATAGTGTCAGTCAAGCAATAGCAAAATAATCAGTTAAAGTTGAACCATCCCCCACTCTATGTATGCATCCGTCACCTTTTCCCTTCAAGTGTTTACTGTGATTAGGTCTTTCCTGTTTTTCTCTAAAGTTCTGAGTACTTGTATGCTTCCCATATTAGTTCTTGATGAATGTTCCTTTTTCCACTGACATGCCAGAGTGTATGCTGCAGGCATAATTTTTTTTACATTTCTGTTTTCACTGCAGAAATTTCATGAGTATTTGTCAGGTACAACCCAGAATGCATAGTTAGCACAGGCTAAAGAAACTGGTCCATAAACCTGCAGCTGTTCTCCCTGTTTATAATGCTGTTACCCTCCTACACTGAAAAACAAAACACTGCCGAGCCWCATGTAGCTGTCTCTAGAAGACTGTGTCTGCTAGAGTTAATTAGCTGGATAGAGAAGGCTGTTTTCTTCAGGCATAGATCTGCTGACTTAGGATTTCTGTGTTCCTGTTTCAAACCAGTGTGACTCAGCATCAGCATCTGCATTCACTCTGTGAATGCCCTGCAGGATCATGCTTAGGGTCTCTCCTGGGGTCGAGGAAAGGCATCTTGGGCCAGAACAGCCTCTGCTTTTAAGCAAAGAGGAAAATTACAAGCCAGGTTTGTGGGTTTCAACATCTTAATGTGGGAAATAGAATAAACAGAGGAAATCCTTCACCTGAGAAAGTGCATGCACACCTTCAGACTGGGGCACAAAGCAGAGTCCTGTATCCAAGCACACAGTTTGCTGGTTACTGAGTGCTAAATGTAAATGCACATGTACACATACCACAGTTCCAAACCTTGCCTTCTGCCTCTTCACCTCTTAGATCTTCCTGCTTAACTCCCCTTTTTGTCACCTAAATTACAGTGTTCTCTCCTACCTGACAGCTCCTGTGGTCCATATCCCTGCATCTCTTCAGGAGAATTCATGTGCTGTTTCTGCCTTTGGTCTTCTCAGAAGCTGCACTGGCTGCCTTGTCCACACTCATGTACTGCTCAGTTCAGTCAAAAAACCACCAAACACACAAACCAGGCTTCCTTCATCAGTCTGGTACACCTCCTTCCCCCGCAGTACTGTAAGGTTCTGGCCTGAATTTTGTAGTGCTTGAAGTTACAGAGTCTAAAAGAGAAGGCCTGTAAGTAGCCTTAAAATATATTTTCCCCCACCCACCGAATCATTCAGGAGTTTCAAGACCCAGCTGGAAAAAGCTGTGATCACTGGGGCTTGATCATAGCAGACCCTGTTTTGAGAAGACCTCCCAAAGTCATTTCCAGCCTTTATCATCCTAGAAGTCTGTATTCTTACTAACCAAGGAATCAGGGTCTCCCAGGTGACAGCAAAATGCTGTCCAAAAGTCAGCATCCCTTCAGCTGTTTGTAGTTCCTTCCTCTTCATAGCAAGGCAGCACTGTTAACATGAGAAGGAAAGTCACTTAGCTTCCTAGCTTATACAAACATCTCCCCCTGAAAATCCTCTTACATTCTTGGATGCTTATGGCAGCCACCCATTAGAGAAAGCTGCAGGACAGACAAGCAGTCAGAGTGACAAAATACCCATTTGTTACTGTGGTATTTGGGAAAATAGGACTCTAATACAATCACTGAAACAAAACCCTAGCCTATGCCACAGCAACCCGAGACCCTCTGACCCAATTTTCTTCTTGTAGAAACAGTTTAGCAAATCTCAGTCATCACGTAGCTGCRTGGGCCAATGAAGCAGAAATACTAACAGTCTAGTTTATGTTCTTCCTTGTCAGAATCTGTTTCCTTTCTTAATTTTTTTCCCTACAACACTTCAGATATTGTAGTTGTTTATGTAACTGGCTTTATTGTTGTGGCCATCTTTCAAAGGCCAGCCCAAAATCTGCTAAGAAGTCTGCTACGGAAGAAGGGAATTACAGGGTTTCCTTTCCAGGTGTCAAATGACAATTAAGGCATATCCTTTATAAACTGGGCTACCAGAAAAGGGCATTATTTGATATTTAACAGGTTTACACAGGAAGAAGTTCTTTGTATATATATGTATGTGTACATGTGYAGTCTGAATGGATTTATTACTGTTTAAACCATTATACAACATGTTGCTCAAAACAGATGTGATACCAGTGCATTTATTYTTCAGAACAAATTTACATTACTCTTTTGTGTGTTGGTATCAAAAAAGCTGGCACTTCTYCTTACCACTGAGCAATTCTGATTATATGAAACTCATTAAAAAATAAATCATGCAAACCAACCTTCAGTTTGAATTTTTTWAATTTTTGCATTGCTGGACCATCTGGAAAAAGACAGCCCAAATGAGTGGTGCAGACTCTAGGTCCAAATTTTCCAGCAAGGTCTGTTGGTACCCAAGTGATTTACCCAAGAATATATACAACAGTTCACATAGAAACTCTTACCTGGAGAATTTCTGTTACCACAGTGGAGATGCCTCAGCCTTTAGGCCTAGAGACCACAAAAAGAGATATATAAATTTAGCAACAATGTAAGAAGCAACCTTCTGTGGATACCAATGTCTGGTATATGACCCCATTCTGATGAATGATCTGTATTTTCCCTGCAATTTTTCTGTATTCAACATGGAGCCTGGGAGACTCTCAGTCTACTTGTACTGATTTCAGTAAGAAAAAGGCAATTTGCTATCCAATAGGATGAGTTTTATGCATTTTTCAGTGTCACACAGAAGATCTCTGTTCCTACCCAGCTTAGTCCACGTTTCCAAATCCTGGTACCTCTGTCTCCATCCTTTTCCTCTTTGGCAGGTTGTTGTCAGTATCACTTCTGAAAGAAAGTAAAGAAGGGATTCAGGAAAAAAAAAACAACGACAAGAACAGAAATCAGAACAACTAGATGTCTTGCCAAAATAGAGTAATGTAATGTCTCCTCTGCCCAACTCATTTTAATGTTAAGGGTAGGCTGGCACAAAGGAAGCAGAAACTGARGAAGTGAACTAGGAGGGATAAAACCAAAAGAGCGAACAGTCATAAAGTAAGAAAATATAAATCAAATCAGTTGCTCTCTGTTCATGTGCAAGTGCACATGTACATGTGTTAAAAGCAAACTTTCTCTGCGAGAAACAAT
Source organism: Alauda arvensis (assembly GCA_902810485.1). Taxonomy (NCBI): domain Eukaryota; kingdom Metazoa; phylum Chordata; class Aves; order Passeriformes; family Alaudidae; genus Alauda; species Alauda arvensis. Next base: position 1,250,414 of record CADDXX010000198.1, on the reverse strand, counting down.
TAGCAATAAACCTTCTCCAATTTGAGATGGCGTACAAAAAAATTGGTCACTTATGATGACTCCAAATTCAAAGTTTGCTTCCTTATAACTACGCATCTAATGATTTGCCTCATATACTCAGAGTTTTCATTGTCGCAAACTACTCACGTCTAGTTCATTTGAAAGAAAAAGGGCTTCTTTCCTCTCCCTATTTTTTACTGTTGCTGACTTCTACACATTCCCATTTTCCAGTGTTTTCCTGCATCATACAGCAAGCARAATGTACTAGTTTACAGAATATGCATCCTGAAAATGCTGCTTAGTGATTCACTGGGGAAGAAGTGAAACATACCAGTTAACCCTGACTTACCCAGCTCCACAGTTTATTTTCACCAGGCAGCATGTAGAATATTTCAAATGTCTTTATCACAAGGTACACATGTATTTGAATCTACAAATAATTTCCAAGAGAAGGAAAAGAAGGCACCTAGCTCTGGACTTCTAAGTTCTTTAATTTAACAAGAATATGGCAAATGCCTGACCTGAATGACAAATGAATTTTTCACTTCACTAGGCATTTTAAAAAGTCAAGATTAAAAAGTCAATATAGAAAAGGATATTTTGAAAAATTTCTCCCTGAATTATGAGGGGGAATATTCATCCTGTATCAAACTGTTTCATTTGCAGCAGAAAAAAATACTTAGTTACAACTTTTTTTGGCTCTTTTATGTTTTGTATTATTTTGGAGGAAAGATTAAGTGGTTTGAAGCAATACTTTCCAGCAGTTTATTTTAAATTACTGCAATTAAGCCATTTTAGCTTAGTGATTGAGGGTGTTACCTTTAATGGCAGTTCGACATATCTGAGAAAACCATGAATCTATTAAATATTCACATATTTCAGGGGAGCAAAATCTGCCTTTTTCCATCTGCAACAACTTGAGCCTCTAATACCTTTCCCTCCTTCTAATGAAAAGCATCATCAGTAAGTGCCACAAATCTTTCATCATCATACAATTAAACAGCAAGGAAACATTTCCCAGGTGGTTGCCTAAATTTAGACCCCTGCATCTATATTAAAACACAAGAATTTCATAAGAAACTCGACCTGTCAGGTCTGTCAAAGAAGCAATTCCTCCTTCTCCCCTCCCTACATTATCTTCTTCATGCTCTCTACCTTGTGATTGAACAACCATTAGTGGAGTTGTGAGCTGATCGTGGCTGGAAAAGAGCAAAAACAAGTCCTTTAGCATGGATCAGTGTCCTGATCCTTCATTTGAAAAGTGGTGACAGAAAGGCAGGAGAAAGCAGCCATRGGTAAGGAAAGTACTGGGTGATGCTGATATGTCCCATTCATGGAAATATGGTTCAACAAGCTATGAGCAGCTACAGGTCTTTTGGTAGACAAAGGAAGCTTTAGATAACTATCCCTGTCCAAATAGGTTCATCTTGGCTTATTTTATATATATATATATATATATTTATTTATTTATTTATTTATTTATTTATTTATTTATTTATATAATGAAAAAACAAAGACAGTGGCATATAACCTCCTGTCATAAAAGGAGGAGAGTGGGGGGTAAGAGGGACTATTCCTGCATTTGCAAGGTCATGTCAATAAAAGGAGGTTTGAGTTAAAGTAATGGAGAATCTAAGCTCTATTAAAGTGTATCCCAAATAAAAATTAACTCATCTTAAGTTGTGAAATCTCAACTGCTGTATCYTGACAAGAGAAATGAGAGTGCTGAGCATGTACTGTCTAGTAGAGTAAGTTTATTTTCTAAATTCTCTTGGTATTTTATTGTGCAGTGTCATGCAGTAACAGTATAAAAGCACAGATAGATATCCCTAAGGGGAGTGGGCAAAGTATGGGTTCAAGAGAAATTCCTACCACAACTTGTTGACTGCCAGTTTCCAACAACTATTTCCAGTTTGATTGTCTGGAGTAYAGAAACCTTCAAAGACACTTATTCCTCTAAATACTACTGCATATTCATAGTYATATCCTGCACTGAGATTTCTAAAATGAAAGTAAAAATCAGAGATGTTACGGGAATTGGAGTGACGAGATACTGAAGTATATTTTTAGTTAATCTGTATATGCTTTTGCAGAAGTGGATAAGATAATTGCTGTTTCTCTGTAAATAGATCTGTCTGCTTTACAAATAATTCACATGCCCTTCATGTGCTCGGAAAACAGTTGTGAATAACAAGAGACAAAGTTTTTTCTGATGACCTTTGAAATGCCAGTTAATACCTAGGTACCTCTCTCTCTCATTGAACTAATTTTTACATTTTATTTCTGTGTGTATGTGCATGTCTGTATGTCTTCCACAGACTGGAACAAGAAATACAGAAATTAGAAAGTGAAGAATCACAAATATCTGCCAAAGAACAAATAATTTTGGAGAAACTAAAGGAGACTGAGAAATCCTTTGACAACTTGCAAAAGGTATTTAAGAAAAAAAGAAAAGACACTTGGGCACAGATTTAAACCAAAGTGTACTCTTAGCACTGTTTGAAAGCAGCAGTTGTAATTAATGCACTGAAGGAAAGATTGAGGGCAGTTGCAGAGCACATAGCTAAAACCAGTATGAGCAAGACTAGAAAAGACACAATGGCATTGGGTATATTCTGCTGGGGTTATTTGGGCTTTCCCTTCAATCTCAGCTTTTTTTAAAGGATTTCAGAGGCTATCTCCCTATCTGCAGGGAAACCATGTAAGCTTTCAGCCCCTCTTAAATAYATTGAGAGTATTTCAAACTTCCCTGCTCTCCTAGCATCCAGAAATAGTAGCATTTGCCACAAATGCCACTTTAAAACATTACAGCCTGCAACAAAAAGCAGAGCTCTTCATCTAGTTGTGCTATGTGCCCCTCCCCCAGTCTATGATGGCACCTAAATCCAAGGAGGAACAATCACAGTTACCCATTTAAAAATTCCRGAGAACCATAAAAGCAAGCCTAGCATAAAAATAAAGATGTAAAGCAAATAAACTCAAAATATTAAAGGTTTAACCAAAAGTCCTATTTTTTTTCTTTCACAGAGTTTCTCCCACCAGGATGGTGGTAAGTGCCTTTTTATTATTATATAGCTTTTGGTTTAATGACAGTTATTACTATAGCTTTGTTGCAAAGGTTTAAAGAGCAGATTTTTTTCCTTCATTGTGTGTTTCTGATTTATCGCTAGAGCCATTACCTTTTTCTTTGRTATTTCTATAATGCAAGCACAAATGTCACTATTGTGGTACAACAGYATTGCTTTGGCAGAGTTCCACCTCTTCTGACGCTCACACAAAGGGAAAGAACAGCATGAGTAACTTAAAGCAGACATCATAAAATTTCTGTGTTACTGAACCCTTTCACCATGTGACAGCTCTGCTCTGCAGCCTCCTCACCTCTCTGTGGTCAATCTTCTCTGTTGTATGTGCTCACRCTCTGTTCGTAAACAGCTACATTCTATGAGGACTATTCCTAATACAGAGGAACAACTATTAAAAACAGRTTATTTCACTGATACAATATTCTCCACATGATGATTCTTCCAAAAGGATAACCTCACTTGGTTGGATGAAGATGCAGTAATCCCTAGCTTATTAATTCAGCGTCATACAAAGCGTGATCTGTACAAAGTGTGAGCTATGAATTTAGGTGTCTGAGTGAAAAAATAATATGCACGGTTACCAGSAAGCTAGAGATCCATGTAGTGCCACCCCAGGATCCTTAGGACCCTGGAAGGATGTCATGCTAAGGCATCTACGGATAAATATGTGCATTCTCAGTACATGTCTTTGGACTGACAAAATAATGAGGTTAAGACTACCTCCTTCAGCTGCTGTCAACTGTATTGTGAATATAGATGAGGAATATGTAGGATGATSCCAATATTAAAACACTGAGACACAATGGAAGTTACTATGTAGTATTTGAGTTTACCTGGAGCTGTCTTTTCCAGATAATTAATGTTACTTACTAARAGGGCTTTTTTTTAAGTCAAAGGCCTAGTTCAGAAATCTTCACTCCTGCTAGCAATAYAATCCAATTTATTTGTTAAATGCTATTGTCCAAAAAAAAAATCCTAGATAGCATGTCAGAACTTAGTCTTCCTTCCCTCTGAAGGATTTGAATTTGGCTACCACAAAGTGGTAATYGCAAATATTTTGTACCTATAATGAGTTACACCATGATCATTAGTGAGTTTCCAAAATAGGAACAGTGCCTGCAGGAATTAGCAACCAAAGTGCTCAGGAACTTCTATGACTCCAGCAAGTGMAGTCTGCCTCTTCATGTGTCTTGTAATAGCAAAGGAAACAAAGGAAGCCCCAGCTAACAATTATGAAGGGGTAGTTTCCCAGAAAGTATGTAGCAATGTAGTATTTCATTAGATTCAAAATACCCCTCATGCTCTCCAGATTTTGCCTGCTTTCAGTGGATCCTTTCCTAACAGACTGAGACAGGATGAAGGACATCTTGTAATTTCTGAAAGGTAACAAAGAATTGCAAAAATATGTCAAAGAGAAGAGAGCAACTCGTGCAAGCAAGTAGAGCAGGGGGCTACATCTAAGTGACCCGGTCCCTCTTCTCTTCAATACCATTGGCTTTATGTATCTCGTCTCTTCCTCATGGCAGCTGGTCCTTGTGGGCTGAGGTGGRCTGGGTCATCCCCTAGGTAGTCCTGCCTTCTGGTCCTCTGCAAATGACTGAGGCTGCAGGCTGTCCTTTTAGCCCCTGTGGGCRCAATGCAGCCCTGCATCTTCGCAAGGTACAAGCTGAGCCAGTCCTCTGTACTCTCCCTGGCAGTACTCTGAGAGTAGCTCATGAGAGTGGGAAGAAAACATGTTCATAGCTGTGATCACTTTGGTGCCAAAACCACACAGAACTTGCTTTGTTGCTGCAGATCAGCCATCTGTCTGTTAACAYGTGCTGCAGAGGAAAAAGGTAGGAGCCACTGGATAACCCAGGAAGGCTGTGTAAAACACAGACACAAACCAACAATGACCTGTTTGGGCATTTCTTCAGTTGTTGCCACATCATGAAAGACTCTCAAGTCCATACATCTCATGTTTGTTTGTTCTGTGTCCCTTTATTGTAAATGCAGTGACAGTACAAAAATTTATTTATCTCACCATTGTGTTCCTGTGTATAATTTTGTACCGTGTATAAGGTGGTGACAGAGATTTTGAGTGTGCAGGAAGCACAACTAGAGGATGTTCAGAGTCCAGAGAGGTCCAAACAAAGGCTGTAAGGGAAGGGGAGAAGCGGTGGTGAGCACCAGTGACTGATCAAATTATGCTCTGTGTTCTTCACAGCCTTTGGAAGTGAGAATTTCTGAGCTTGAAATCATCTAGGCACAATTAACACAAATTCCACATTTTTCAGGGTACAAACACACTGCCTTCATAAATCACTGTGTAAGAGAAAGAAATGCTGAGGCTGGGAGCTGTGGACCTGTCACCTTCAGTTGTGACTGCCATTTCTGTGGTGGCTTGCAGCTGACAAGCTCTCCATTAAGCAAGGTCTGAGATGATGCTAGGCATTACATCATTTGTTGGTGCTCAGGTCTGCAGTCAAAGCCTGGCAAGCTGCAGTGCTATGCTGCATGCATATCACGAACAAATGGAAAGGACAGAGCTCTTGCTCCACGTGTGTATGTTTGTGTCTCAGTGTATATAAAAAATAAAAGGCACATGAAGATCTGATGTAAATCCCTTTTCTGCTGAATTKACCTCAGAGGTAAATGCATCCTCTGCAGTGTTTGGTTGTTTGCATGCAAACTATATGCTACTACTTCAGCCAACATACAGAAGCCACAATTACAGTTTGTAATTGAACAGTTTGCACAAACCTCTGTTTGAATTTTKTATGTAATAGCATATATTCAGCCAAAAAAGTGGTCTAGGAAACCTGACCTGAATTATTTAGTACCCAGAAGATTTTTAGAGACTCTTCTGGTTTTCTCTCCTCTGATCTTGACCAGCTGTGCAGCCCAAGAGCAAAACAGACTAGCATGCCCTCAGAGGAGTCAAGTACAGCTCTTTGAAGAGTTCCTTCCACATGTCCTGTAAAAATTCATCAGTGATTGACTTTCAGTTGTAGGCTTTTAATAACTTTAAAATTCAGTCTCCATCTACAGCTGCCACAATTACAGCATCTCTGGCTACCTGAGTAAAAACCATTTATCACCACCCATGGAGTGTGACAATTTCCTACCCATCTCACACACCACTCAATCAGTCTTGGCCAGGAGAATAGAGTGGGAAATGATGTCAAGAGCTTTGCTGAAGTCTAAATAAACACCATCCACTGCTCTCCCCACGTCAGTAGAAGATGTTATTATGTTGTAGAAGATGATTAGCTTAGTCTGTCAAGATTTATGCTAAGGAAATCCAATCATATGCTTCATTTGGTTTGTAATGGTTTCTAGGAGGACTCGTTCTGTCACTTGCCATGGGGACCATTGTGGCTCCAGTTTCCCGGGTCCTCTTTTGGTCCACTCCTGTCATATGGTATTTTTGCCTCTTCTAGTTATCAGGGACATCCCCTGATCTCTGTGTCTTTCACGTATTATAGACAGTCTCCTTACAAAAATGCCAGGCATTTTCTTAGCACTCTAGGGTGTGGATTTATATATTTATGGGCTAAAAGGGTATTGACATATCTGCCTTGTGATTGACAAATCACCATTTTTAGTGACTAGCTTTCCTGCATTCCTTGAGCAGTGGTCTTGTCTCTTTCCTTCTGCTTACTGCTCACGTATTTTGAAGAAYCCTTTCTTCTTGACATTTTTTGCCAACTTTAGCCCTAGCTGATCCTTAGCCTTCCTGACTCCTTCTCTGCATCCCCTTAGCAAGGTGTTAGCTCAGTTGGCTAACTGGCTGCCTTTCCACAACCAGTATGTTGCTTTTTCTGCTTCTAATTACACCTACTACTTCATTGTTAAGCCAGGGAAGTCTTCTGTTTAGATTTCTTCCTTTGCCTTTGTAAAGACTAGACCATTTTTGTGCTTTCAGCAGGCACTTTCAAATAACTCCCAGCACTCACAAACTCCTTTGACTTTCATGGATGCTTCCAATGGAATCTCTCACAGATAGGCTGTTGGCATAYTAAAGTTGTCTGTTCTAAAATGTAAGGTCTTTGTCCTACTACTGGTCTTCAGTGTTCTAAGCAGGACTTTAAACTCCACAATGTTTTCTTACAGTATCCAAGGTGTCATTAGTAGTTAGGCTGCCAGTGTAAGTCATATAAATCTTCTTGGTTTGCAAGCAGTAAATCTGGCAATGTGCTGCTCCTAGTCTGCATGTCCAGCATCTATAGGAACAAGGAGTCCTTAAGACATTCCAGGAACCTGATAGATGGCATATGCACAGGTTTTTGGGCTTTTTTCCCAACAAATATGTGGTAATTGAAGCCACCCAAGGATACTGGGCTCAGTTGGCCCAAGACTTCACTGAGCAGCCACAGAAAGGTTTTGTTGGCTTAATCATCCTGGCAGGGAGGCCAGTGCATCATCTTGATAGGGAGGCCAGTGCATCCTCCTTAGTGATGACTCCTCTAATCATGTTCCTAAGGCCCTTGTTAAATACAAACTGGCATGATCTCCACAGCTCTCCTCTATACATGCAAATATCTCCGTCACATAAAGTGCAACTCCACCTCCTCTTCTTCCTTTCTTATCTTTGTAGCTATCCATTGTGATCTCCTCATCATGTGAGTTTTCCCACCAAGTTCCTGTGATTCTTCTGGCATCCCTCACATTGGACACAAGGTTCTAGTTCCTCCTGCTTGTTGCCCATATTACATACATTGGTATACATGCCCTTGAGATGGCTGACCTCAGGYTTCTTGCCTTCAGAAAGGGTTGAGGAGCATTTCTTACTGCTGTGGTAGATGCTCTCATCTACCATGTTCCTTATGGATGTACAAGTGTCAGCTGTGGACCCTAACCCCAATTTTGTACAAARCATGATTCAGTAAGTCAGAGCAGACTATTCAGCTTCCAGCAGAAGCTTCCATTGATGTTCTTACAAACATGGTGGGAGGACCAAAATCACTGTTCTTCTGGCCGTCACTATTTGCAGAAGACTCRTCACTAATTTTAGTGGTATTGGACTTTTTAAAGGGAATCCATCCCTTGGAAAATTAATYCATCTGACATTTGACCACAAGCCTCTGTGTGGGAGCTATTCGGAGCAGTTCCAAAGGTTTAGCACCCTTGAAGGACTACCTTGCCCCATATGTATTGCCAAGCACTTGTCTGTCTGGTAATCTGGAATAGTGCCATACTGCTAAAATTCATTTTGTTGCAAGTAGTACAAAAAGACACAGAACTTGGCTTATGGCATCCTTAGATAATAATAACTTATCAAAGATTTAAATGAAGATATTGAGTGCAATCTGTTCAAATGCTATTTATGTTCTGTCTTCTRATGTGAACAAAATGCTAATTTGCATCTCTCCATTCCTTATAAAATTAGCCTCTTACATCCATTTAGAGCTGCTAAGTGAAAGAGACCTTGTTTCCAGTGAGAGAAAGGGAAATGAGTATATTTGCTTTGTTTGGAGGCTGGATGGGGGAGGCAGCAACMTGGGACAGGAACTGGCAGAATCAACCAACCCTGGCTTGTAGTGAWACACCATATTTCTGACATGTGGAACCATCCCTAGCTTCAGATGAGCTGYACAAGAATTGCAATGGCCTCCTAGAATTCCCTTCTCATGGCAATGACAGATTGGAGCCCTGAAGCTGATTTTTTTTAATATTTTATTATAATTAACATACAAAGAATTTTATAAAGTAATTCAATACTAACAGCATCTAATGCTTAGCCGAGTACTGTCTCCTAAAGCAGGAGGCAAGGGGAAAAAAAGCCAAAGAAACCACAACAGCTTACTAAGGTCCACAGACATCTACCATATCAGAGTGAGAGTTTCACCATCAAGCTGTGCAACTGATTTTCCCTACTGCTAGATATCAGCAATGCTCAGTTCTCCCTATAGGCACTGGGGGAAAAATAAATATTTGCAAAGAATGTTGCCTCCTGCAGCGTCCTCACGTGTGAACTGTACCCGATCCATACCTGTTGATCCTCATGAACTGCAAAAGAAGTTAGGATGATTRGTGAAGCAGTTCAAGGCTGCATTGATTATGACATTTAACACATGRCATATCTGTCACTCAGTCAGTGGATGAGTGAGTACTGAAACTACTGTCCCAAAAGGACACACTGTGGGATGTATAATTACTAAGTTTGTGCTATTTCCAGAACACAAAGTGCCTTCTTTCCCTGGACCAGAAACACAGTCCCCACTTCTTTGTTCTGAGAAATTACTTCAGTTTTCAATAATGGCCTACTCATTTGCTGGTGATATTTCACAGAGCAAGAGCACCAAGCATTGTACCAATTTCTCATTAGAGACAAGTAACCCTGCAAAAGAAAGCAGCTGTTGCTGGCCWTTGCTCAGTCAGCTGTGTGTCTTAAACAATTATTTTCCTTAGGCTTTACTGCTAAAAATAAAAAACWTTGAGGATACAGTATGCATCGAAATTGTAAAAGTCCATTTGCCAAGTCTGCCATTTGTCCCCTGACATATGAAATAAAATAACATTTCCCCRGACAGGCTTGTGGATTTTTTCCAATTCATCTGCCACAAACTGAACTCATTTATGTACTAAATTTATGTGGRTTTTAAATGAATTTGCACCGTGCCTCTGTGCCTTACTTTTCTGACACTGGAAAGGAGGAAAAAGGACTCCTTACCTGAGTTACCTACAGTGGTCCACAGAGGGATGAAGTTTCATTCTGGGATCTTATTTTTCTGCATCTGCACTGGTGGGCACCACTGACTGCCATGGGAGTAAAACMAGTTCAGTAATACCAAGCCAAATTTTCCTGCCAAAAAAGCTTTGGGATTAGAGGTGGCACATCATTCTGAGGATGCTACCAGGTGTAGGTATTTTTTCTGGGATGGGTGTTAGCCCATAGAAAATGTGATGAAAGTATTTCCCTTAACCAGATGCAGTCAAGCAGGTTGCAATAGAACATTTAATTTTCTCTGTCATTTCACCAGTTCCTTTTTATGGTCTGCACTGGCCAACCTCTCTCACCTGCTTAAGCAATAAGAAGCTTCAAGGAAGGGAGATTTTTGCCTCCCACCCTGACACATGGACTAGGCAGTACCAAGGATTTGACAAATTATACATTGAACTGGCAAAATACCCTTGGAGGAAAAAGAGTGGTCTGTTTCACACCAAATAGGATTTTATATTTGAACATAAATTTAACCATTTCCATACAGAGCTGAAAATACTTCCAGTTGATAGGAAACAATGTGATTTTTTTGTCATTCTTGTTTTTGGGTTTTTGTTTGGTTTTGTGGGTTTTTTKRTTTGTTTGTTTGGTGTTTTTTGTGGGGTTTTTGGTTTCATTTTGTTTTGTTTTGCTTTGGTCTAGTGCTTGAACCTTATGTCAGCTATTTGCACATCTCTACTCTGAGCTCTGCTTTTAGCTCAGCCACTGAATTCAAGCAGAACAATAAATGCTAGTTATATTCAACCCAKCCACAAAATATCTCCAAAGAAATGCTTTTAAATTTATTAATATCTCTTCTAAAGTACACATCTAGCTTATGATAAGCAGCTATAATCTCAAATGTAAAGCAAGTCAATCATTTAAGATAGCTTTCTACTAATTCAGGATATATTAATGAATGATGGTATTGCATCACTGGCAGGAGCATGATGCTTACTGAAAACCAAAACAGGTACCCTATGAGTACCTATATGAAATTTCATTGTTAGCTAAATTTCAGCTTTAAGAACAAAAAGCYAAATTCTGATTCAGTAATATTGAAAACAACTGGTACAAAAGAACTGGTTTCTTATCCTATTCAGTCAACACCAGCATTTTTAGGCCTTTATATCTCTATTTGAAATGTCATTTATTCTGTGTACTGCATTTGGGTTTGTTCCTTACCTTTCCTACCTCACTCCCCATTTTAAAGCTCACAGACTTGATAAATCCAGAACCTCCTGACAAATAATTTTATGTGTTCATCTGACATAAGGTTTGAGTCATCTGGACCCATTCCCTCCTGCCTCAGCTAGTCTATTGAACACCAATCACAGGACAGTGACTTTGCACTTTGTTTGCTTTGATCCAATTATCTAGTACAAAGCTGCAGTGACTATTGTCAGGGCTGACAACACTCTGCTGTCTAAGCAATGAAGCCACTGGGGCTCRTAGCACGAATCTAACTGTTTCCTGTTCTCTGACACCAGATGCAGTAAATTACATTTACTCCCAGATCCCTGAACTCCCAACCCTCTATTCACGAACAGCAGAGCCAGTTCCTGGGTGGGACGGATCAAGCAGAGTAGCTGGTAAGTCTCAAGGAACAAAGAATTGCAATACCAGTCGAGTAGCCATGAACTCTTTTTGTTATATTACTTTAATGAGTCTGGTGTCCTGATATCATTTAAATGGCAGGAAATACTGCTTGATGTGTATTTTTGTAAATAAGTCAAGGTTTTTTGAAKTGCAGTGGGTACTCTCAAAACAAGGTAACTGAACTACATACAAGTACCATAGGTGCTTTAAAAAAAAAAAAAAAAAACACGTGGAAACATTCAGTTTTTTCCATCTCTGCTGGTACAAATACATAGTATTTAGGCCAAGGTTTTGTGTTCTCTCTTGTACCCATGCATTTCCAGTCAGGCACTCCCAAGACCACAYACATTCTTTAAATATTTATGTCCTYTATACTTCTTTGTATGCCATTCATTCTTCTTGGGAAAAGGTGGGCTTGTTTTGTGCTTGGAGTCATACAGAGAATTTTGTAACACTTGCTTTTCGGATTGTCTGTGTGTCTTAAATATAACAACAAGACTGTTAGGAGCTGTTAATTTTTATTGTTTTCAAAATCCTTGTTTTCTAAACAATGTACTCCCTATCTCAAGACTGAATTGCTGGTGGCTACCTAAGAGGTGTCCCAAGGAAGGGGATAAAAGGTGGCTTACTTGAGAAACAGATTAACCAGCATAGCAAAGCAATGTCTGCAGCTAAGCATGGTACACAGCTATGAAATGTGTAATTTTTGTAAGTTCTGTTGCAAGCCATTCCAAAATCTTTGCTTCCACCACTGCTTACCCTGACATGTCTTTAGTGCAAGCTTTTCTGTGTGTTTTGTGCCATTTTGTCAATGACAAGAAAGTATAATTTCTTTCATTTTTTTGGATGACTCAGAAACCTTGTAAATGTAGTCCTTGATSAATGTATTGTGTATGTGCAATAGATATCTTAAAGATAGGCTGTAACCATCCATCTTAAAACAGGCTCAAAGTGTAAGTAGATTATTTTTAAGAAAAGCCTCTGAATCCATTAAGAATCTAGATCCTTCTGCTGGCAAGATCTGTTGGGATCTTGTCCTGAAGCGCTGCATCATGTTTCACTGTAATTAAAGCTTGTGCAGAAAACTTGTACTTGCAAATACTGGCTGTCATCTTCAAGTACTGCTTTCAGTTCCAACTCCAYTGTCAGGTAGTTTTGTATTCTATTAGGAGATCACGTTTTGCAGTAAATATGCTTTGGTTAAATAAAGGCRTTTTAGCACCAACTTTAGTTCATTTTGTGACTACTTTGACAAGCTGGGCTCCTAGGTTTTCTCACAAACATTATGCACAAAGGCAGATAAGCAAGGTTCTGTTATTCACTTCTCTCATGGCAGTGCCTTTTACTGGTGAACAGCTTTCTGAGAAATTCACATATGCTTATGCATTTACTTAGCCAAGTACCTTTAATGTGGTCCCCGGGTTGGTCATAAACCACATGTTATGCCAATATCTAAAAATCACAGTAGAAGACATGAAAATAAAATGTTGACAGAGTCAAAAGCTTAAGCAAATTAGYAAGAGTTGAAATACAAAAGGAACACACCTGTTAACTTTCTAAGACAGCATCTTCCAAGAAATGCTAGAACTTATTGCCCAAAGTCTCCCTAATAGATAAGACATTGTTACATGACAGTACTCCATACCATAGACAAAAAGATGTCCTTTGCAACTCTTCTTAAATACAGAATCATAGAATTTTAGGTTTGGGTTGGAAGGGACATTAAATATTACCTGGTTCCAAGTGCCCTGCAATGGGTAGGGATGCCATTCACAAGATCAGGTTGCTTAGGGCACCATCCAGCCTGGCCTTGAAAACTTTCAGGGATGGGTCATCCAYAGCTTTTCTGGGCAACCTGTTCCATGCCTCACCATCCTCTGAGAATTTAAATCTGCCCTCTTTCAGTTTAAAACCATTGCACTTTGTCCTGTCTCTATCCACCCTAAAAAGTCCTTTTCCCTCATTTTATAGGCCTCTTAATGGTACTGGAAGGCTGCAATAAGGTCTCCACAAAGTCTTCTGTTCTCCAAGGCTGGACAATCCCAGCCCTCTCAATCTGTCTTCATGAGAGAGATGCTCCATCCCTCTGATCATCTTCATGGCTCTCCTCTGAATCTGCTCCAAAAATGTTCATGTCTTTCTTGTGCTGAGGATCCGAGACCTGAATGCAGTGCTCTAGGTGGACAGAGCAAGTGCAGAGTGAAGGGGGGTAATGACTTTCCTCACGGTGCTGGCCACACCTYGTTTGCTGCAGCCCAGGATACMACTGGCTCTGAGCTGCAAGTGCACACTGTTGCCTCATGTCCAAGTTTTCATCCATGAGAACCCCCAAGTCCCTTTCCTCAGGGCTGCTCYCAATGACTTCTTCTCYCAGTCTGTCCTCACGTTTGGAATTGCCCCAATCCAGGTGCAGCTCCTTGCACTTGCTGAAGTCCATAAGATTCTCATGGGCCCACTTCTCAGGTTTGTCCAGGTCCCCCTGGATGACATCCCTTCCTTCTTTTGTTTTAGCTGCACCACTCAGCTTTGTGCCATCTGCAGGTTTGCTGAGGGTGCACTGGATCTCACTGTCCATATAATTTATAAAGATATTGAAGAACACCAGTCCCAAGAAAGAGTCCTGAGGAAAATCACTCATCACTGGCCTTCACCTGGACACAGAGCCATTGACCACAACTCTCTGGCTCCAGCCAGACAGTCAATTCCTTATCTATCACATAGTGCATCCATTGAATCTATGTCTCTCCAATTTGGAAACAAGGATGTCATGGGGGATCRTATCAAAGACCTTCAGAAGTCTGGATTGATGATGTCTGTTGGTCTTCCCTTGATGACTATTGCCATTATTTCATCACAGAAGACCCCCAGATTAGTCAAGTGTGGTTTTCTATTAATAAACCCATGATGGCTGCCTCAGATAGCCTCCTTATCTTTTATGTGCCTTAGCACATTGTTTAGGATGATCTGCTCCATTATCTTCCTAGGCACAAAGGTGAAGCTCACTGGTCTCTAGTTTCCCAGTTCTTCCTTTCTCCCCTTTTAAAAAATGTGGGCAGCATTTCCCTTTTACCAGTCAGTGGGGACTACCAGTCAGAGTGGCTTGGCAACAACACAAAATTAAAGAATCACTTACTAGTTTGGGTTGYATGGGAATTTAAAAGATCATCTCATTCCCTCAACCTGTCTGCTAGAGGCAGGTATATCTTCCACTAGACCAGGTTGCTCAGACATCCATCCAGACTGGCTTTGAATATCAGCCAGTTCTCTCAGGACCCTGGGATGCATGTCATCCAGTCCCATGGACCTGTGTCTATTCAGCTTCATCAAGTGATCCCAAACATGTTCTTCATTTGCAGAGGGAGGGTCTTCACTTCCCTCACACCGACCCAGAGGATCAGGTATTTCTGAGAAATGGGAAGCCTGACAGTGAAGAACGAGGCAAAAGAACTCATTGAGTACCTTAGGAGGGTCTAGCAGATTGCATCCTCTCCTGCAAATACATGGCACTCAACTATTTCACAGGAAAGTCACCAGTCTGTAATGAAAAGTCATGCTTCAAATAATACTTCTAATTTTCAAAGAAAAAGTGAAGCACAGGATCTCTAGGGGAGCTCAAGGTGCTACTTTTCTCTAAGAAGGTAACAGGCAGCCAGTTGATGGGCTGATGGTGCCCTCTCTTTTGAGTTGTGGTGCTCAGGATAAATCAGGAACTTCCGCCCACAGAGATGATTTTCTGAATATGCTGTTGCTGCCTCATGGTTCAGCTTAGCTTCAGTTCAACTGGCCACTCAGAAACCTGCCAGAGTTGGGATCTTCACCATAGGCAAGCCAGTCTCTATTTTTACCTTAATAATGTTGAAAGTTATTGAACAATATCTGCCTGAACAGCCTTAGTGAGGTCAAGTGATGTTCAGAGTCCAGTCACCCAAGCCCTAGGCATCAAGCCAATAAACAAAATTCTTCTTCCTTTCTTCTTCCCCCTCAAGAAACCTGTCTAGAAAGTTCTAGAGTGTTAGTGTGGGTACCTGCATCTCTTTGTTCAGTTATCACTATAAATTGGATTCAAGGCTTCCAAGCAGAGGCACTTGGATAAAGGGCACTTTCACACCAGATCCTCAGCTGGGACAGCATGTGATCCCTGCTAGCTGCTCTCTGAGCTGCAATATGCTGCTGTCTGCCACAGYTCCTCAGAGCAATTGCTTCGAAGTTTAATTGCTACCAGCCCTGGGGCAACAGTTTGTTCTTTATTTCCAGCCGTAATTTCCTGTTCCCAACCATGCCAGCTGCCTTGCAGTCTCCAGCTGTACACCTCAGAGCAGACCTCAGCTCTCAGTTTTGCAGCTCCCTTGTGGCTCCCCAGGCTGCTGTGGGATGGCCAGGCATGAAAACACCAGCATAGGAGGGACATCAAAAAACTCTAAGCCTGACTTTATTGTGGAAATGGGCATCCCAGGGCTGTGACAGCTATGGACACTACTAGTCCAAAAACCTCCTGAAGCAGTGGTAAAACACAGTCCTTAGGGGTAGTCCTCTAGATTGCAATGGTCAAAGTGAGAATGGTGCTTCTGCAGCCCACTCTGGCCTTCAGCAATGCGTGACTCTCAGGGGCAGCAAGGCCCTTCACCCACCATCATCTCTGWCCCCTGGCTCCATGCAGGTGTTTGTGTGGTGCTGTACTTGACCTAACCAGTCCTGCTGGGGCTGGCTGGGGTCTGAGGAGATGTACACAGCACGTAGATGGCCAGACCCAACCATGTTGCCCACCAGACTGCACTCCTAGGAGGAGGTCATGTCATGGAGAACAGCATGCACCTGCTCACCAACACATTAATTTTCTATCTAGCACTCTAGGCAGKGTAATGATGCGTGTCATTCTACTGTGTGTGAATAAAAAGACTGAGGAAATATCTTAAAGTAGCAGTAAATTCATATATTAATTGATTTTTTTGAAACACAATTATACCAAGCTACATTGGTTCTTGAGGCAAGAACTGTATTCTGTAYTCACTTGAAAGCATATCAGGAAAAAAAGCAAACATTCCAGTTTGTGGTATCCCCAGGTAAGATAAATAATGATTATAYCATTGAGGTTCGTTGATGAAAACGATCACTGTAAGTTTCACAAACACTTGTCACTGCCTGTGGTAATTTGTAATTGTCTGTGGATGTCTGTCCAGGAGCCAAAATGTCTTCATATGCATACAAGGAATGCTTAAACAAATGAGCACTTTGGAAAGTCTGAAATACCTTTGCACATTTTTTTCTTTGAAAACCTGTGTAGTGATATRTCATCATATCTCAGAATGGGTGTGGGAGCAGAGTAGACTGCTCATCTATTCCTACTGTGTGGTCTACACTTCTCATCTCATTACTACATCCTTAACTAGAAAACCTTTGCTATTCTAAAGCAACAGCCCTCACACATGTTTTTACCTGTTGTTTCATGACKCTTTGAAAATCAGTTCATTATTAGTTTTTTCTGCAACTTTCACAGTGGTGCTTAATGCTTAATTCACATAAACATTGTCTTAACTGGAAGTAGAGGTCACCATTTATGTCTTGGTGTGAAAGCTGAGAGAGCTGCCCTGCGACACATCTGTGGGAGCACTTGTCCTATTCCTGTATGWTTTTGTTTTCCCACGTGTAGAACAGAGATAACAATATTTCGTTACTCCTCTAAAATGTTTTGAGTGCTATGGATAGAAGAGTTAAGCAGAGACAAGCATTCATAATTACATGTCCTGGGTGTTGCAGCAAACAAACTTGTTACTGACTAGCTGGCAGTTTGATGACAGAAAAGAGAGTAGAGGGGTTCTCTCTGAAKTTTGAGGCAAGTTCAGAATGGAAAGTTAGACGGCAGCCTGCATGCTATCACCTCCCCTTGTCTAAGTTACACCTAACCTCTTGGTGCTCCTAGCTGACCAGAGACTGCTCCATGTGGTGTGAGCTGGAAGAGTAGATCCTGTTTGCTGCAGATATGCCCAGCCTCCACCTACATAAAAAGCCATAATGTAATAGTGTCCACAGCATTGCATCCCACCTTTAACGTAGAACACGTAGCCCTTTAGAAGCAGGAGGTAGGAAAAAGGGGCACCATAGTTTTCTTTGTCTGTTTGGCAATTAACCATTCACTGGCTTTTTTTGTTGTAACATGCACTTCCTCTCTTGTTTTCATTCAAGCTTTGTGCACCATGGAAATTAATGTGGAGAAAGACAAACAGACAGGAGAGACCAAGATTGTCTCTGCTTCACCTGTTGGCCCTGATGAGGCCCATCAAAGAGGATTCAAAGTCTATGATGATGGTTCCAAGGTAGTCTATGAGGTTCACTCTGGTGACACAGTGGTAGAAAATGGAGTACATAAATTAAGCTCAAAGGACGTAGATGAACTTATGCAAAAAGCTGGACAATCAAGTGTAAAAGGAGGGTATGAAACAATGACTGTGTCAGACAAAAATGTGGTAGCCGATGGAAACCTTAGCCATATGAAGGAGCAAATGCTCTTCAAGGAGGCAAAGCTGGAAATGGTACACAAATCCAGCAAAGGACGTGCTGTGAACCCTCAGCCACAAGACAAGCCCTGTGGTGGTGAAACCCCAGAGGCCAGTGCAGATCAGCCGGTGACAATGATATTTATGGGCTACCAGAACATCGATGATGAAGAGGAGACAAAGAAAGTGCTGGGCTACGATGAGACCATCAAGGCAGAGCTTGTGCTGATCGACGAAGACGACGAGAAGTCACTGCGGGAGAAGACAGTGACGGATGTTTCCACCATGGATGGGAACGCTGCTGAGCTGGTCTCTGGCAGGCCCCTGTCGGACACGACAGAGCCCTCCTCTCCTGAGGGGAAGGAAGAGAGCCTGCCCCTGGAAGCTGCCCCAGGTACACAAAAGAAAAAGCGCTGTCAATGCTGTATTGTCATGTGAACACCTCCTCCTTCCCTGCTCCAGGCAGCTCCTGCTCCATCACTTACCTAGACCTCACTGTACTTCTAACTGCAATACTGTGAACTGGAAGTGAATGCCTCCATTGCCTTGCAGTTGGGTTGCTTTTCTTTCTAGTTCTTCAGGAAGAGGAACACATGGTTATTTTCCCATCAGGCATACTATTTGGTGTTGGGGAGGGGTTGTGGGTTTTTGGCTTCTTTTTTAGTTTGTGTTGTTGGTGATGGTGTTTTGTTTTGTTTTGTTTTTTTCCTTAATACTACAGAGTGAGCGATAAATGAGAAATGGAACATGTGTTTTGAGGAAACATATTTATTTGATTTWTATATATATATTTTATATATATAATGAAAACACTTTATACATTTTTTTTTTTAGGTATCTGGCAGGCTTGATCAGATTCCTAGKATTTTGTGGGAGTCTGAGTTTCACAGCCACCAGATATGAGAGCCTTAAAAAAAGTTACTTCTTCTTTTTAAGAAAAATCACATCAAGTATTATTTTATAGATGATATTTTTTATTTCTTGGGGAAGGCTCAGATCACTTTACTGTTTTGATTTGCTCAAACTGAGACTTTCCCAAAAAATTGCATAATTTTGTTTTCTAGTAACTTTCCAGTTTAGTTTGCAGTGTCAGAAAAAGCCCATTAGCCATTTCTGCTTATTGGTGATACCAGAAGTGGACCTTAATTATTCTTTCTAGAAAATGTATAAATGATCATTTTGCCTTATATAAATCTTCCAGATTACAGTATTGTATGTGCACTTCATCTCCCCAAATTACAGTTGAAATTGACATGAAAAAAATGCAGCTGTCATACCAACAGAAATGGAGTCACTCCTCAGAGTTGCTTTCAGTAACTCTGCCAATGTTTATACATGGAGTTTTCCTGCTGAACTCCAGCAGAAGAGGGATTTCTCTTTATTCTATTTCCCTAGAATATAAATKAACTTCTCTGACAGTCTGACCCTGTCCCTACTGGATTCAGTGGTGAAATTTTCAGTGCTGGGAATGGGCACAGGGCCAGAGTTTACTTTTGTAGCTTTTACGGAAGTGTAATTTCTCATAGAGTGTACCTTCAGTGCACCTACATTATGACAGGCAATTGGGTCTGCTGCTGCCCTGCTTGTGCAGGTAAAACTCCTGCRGAGGCCCACTGGAGTTTTTTCAGAGCAGCTGTTTTGGGAGATCCTCTAGCCGCAAGACTAATATTTTCAAAAACTGCTGGTGATTTTGGATGCTTMATTTTCTAATGTGGGGCACTAAAAGATGCCTGATTTCCAGTGCATTTTTCTTCATCTGACCTCTGAAAATCACGCCTCTTAAAATAACTAAATATGAAAATGTAAAAATCTGAAGGCATCCAAAATCAATAAGTCTTTTTTTTTTCTTGTTCCTTGATTCTTCTAAATGAGAAAGCAGCTAGCTTTTTCATGGTGAGTTATTATGAACCTGATTCTTGTTTTGGCTTAAGTTTAACTTCACTCACTGTAGTRGAATTACTCTGGAATTATATACATGAGTGAGATTAAAGATCAGGTTTTAAATTTTCTGATAGTGTGAACAAGTACTGAAGATTATTTTGAAGTATCTTTGAAACTATCAGACTTATAACAGCAACTGAAAAAAGCAGTTAAAAAAAAAAGAAAAAAAGAAAAAAGAAAACAAAAGCCTCTTTTCAGTCTGAGATGGTTCCTATGATATTYCTGTTCTTTCTTGGATGGTGCTTTTACTGCATTAATTGTTAGTCCAGAGCATCTGATTAAACAAAAYTCTTGCTCTGTACTCTTTTCTTTCTGTGCCAGTAAAAAAAGACACTTGTTCAGTGGTGGTAATATAAGGCACACTAAAAACTTACACATACAAAAAAAGCAAAAGAACCCATGTTAGGTCACTCAGCTGTCACTGTGGAACTGGTCAATGAAATTTCTCACYGCTGCCCAGGTGACTGTCAGACAGAAAAACCCCAAACAAATAGTAAAAAAGGCAAGAGTAATAAAAGACAGCCTCACCTCTCTGACACCTGCAGAAATTTTGCTGACCTCCATATCAGCTGCAGTGGCAGAAATGAATAGACTTCCACAAGCTCCCTTTGTCTCCCCTGGGGACTTTTGRTTGAGAGAAGGACCAAACTCACCCRGAGAAGCTCTGCACATCATTCTTTGACTCAGGCTTATGTGGTTAAGTTTTATCACAGAGGGGAAGGGCCACAGAGCCTCATATTGCAACAAAAGGTCTGGTGGCTGTTTGTTAGAAACTAGCACCTGTGTGTGGTTTTGGCTGAGTTGTGTGGGGGTTTTTTTGGTTGGTGGTGGTAGTTGGTGGTTTTGGTTTTGGGTTTTCTTTTTTTTCCCTTTCTCTCTTTTCCCAGAAATGCTAAGCATTTACAAATCTAAACATTTCTTAAAACAAGACCCTAAATTTCAAGCCCAATATGGCAGGTGAGGCTGTCCCCAGGCATGTTTAGGAGCCCTGCAACACAAAGGGTGAAGCCCTTTCTGTCRTGCATCTGCCTGTAAATKATGTAGGAGCCCAGCGTGCTTTGCAATAGTTCTTTCACTCAGGGGCCTGCTCACCTCACCAGTAATAAATCTCCCAGCCAATTCCTCCTGGCCTGGCCAGTCATCTTGTTGCTCACCACCTTTTCCTCTCTGGGTGTGATACCACCTTCACAGCCACCCTGGCCTCATGGTGGCCTTTGCAGCCTAATCTTCTTCCCCCTGCCTCTCCTGTCCCATATGAACATTTCTTTTCAAAACCTCCTGCCTGGGAAATTCRATGCATCATAACAAACTAACCCATTCTGTCCCTGCATCGCTTGAGCCATGTGCTCACCTGTCAGATGACCTTCTGGTTCAGCACCAACTCAGCATTTTGGGGATGACTCCCTTAGCAGCCAGCTTTGGGAGATGCTTGCTGACGCTGGCATCAGAACGTGTCTGACACCTCTGCACCATCTGAGGTACAGCACAGTGAGGAAGGAGATGGTGCCACACCACAGTCCAGAAGTGGCCCTTTAGTGGTTAGAAGTAGAGCACAAGCCTTAAACCTTAAACCTCTCAAATATCTACTGCTCAGTACTTGTAGCTAACATTGAGTGCCTAGGAAGGCCAGTCGTTTTTATGTGTTCACATTAAACCCATGGTTAACAGGCCCCAGTAGGTCTAGGAAAGATAAAGGTTCACGTGCTTAGCATTGGTCTTTACAGGTCAAAGRCAGTTCTCCATCTGAGGTCAGGAAAAATATAAAATAGGAGCTAATGGTCAGAAATCACAGGGCCTTAGCTGAAAGACGCTTACTCCACAAGGGCAGCAGCCATGCCTGGACATTGCCTTTTCCCTTCTAGCCATTAGCCTGCAGCCAGTTACAAGGAAATTCAGATACATTCGCCCAGACTGATGAATGTAACCTGGTTTTCCAGGGATGGTTTGGGCTTTGAAAGGGTTGGTTTTCCCCTTACCCTTGAAGTATAGGAGGCTGCCTGTGAAAATCCATGCACAGTCAAGTGCAAGCGAAGCAGCCTGCTCTGTGGTCAAGCAGAGAGAGATTTTTGCAAGGATCATTGTGGGATGGGTTTTTAAATATTTTTTTAATCAAAACCCCTGTATGTTTAACTTACACCATCACATGTACATTTTCAGTTTCAGCATGAGGGGATACAAAAAAGTAGAGTCAGAAACTGGTTCAGTACTAGCATTTTGCCACAACAAACTGCTCGCCTTAACTTTTGTAAGAAAAACAAAGAAAAACCTCTTTTCAGTGTATTTTTCCTACTCTGGGAAAAAAGTAACCTAGGAAACTTTTTTATATTTTGTATTTTCTAAGTTTCTATAAACCCACACTCCATGTTGTCCCTTGTTTGCATTCAGGGACCATTTCTTTTGCAAACCACTGCATTTAACTTCCATTCCTTCTTTTTTTTTTTAAATTTATTTAACAGAAAAAAAAATACTAATCAAAAACTACAGCATTATGATTAGTGGCTAGGCAATCTCTTTCAATTGCTAGAATATCAATACAGAAAGAAAAGAATTACAGGGTTATTTTCTTTTTTAATTTCTTGTGGCTGATGTACTGTATGGTATATGTTTACAGAACTCCTCTGGTCTGCCTTTGTGATGTTATCTAAATGAATGACAAAGTAGGTATGATGTGCCATTTGACAGTTTGCCTTAGCACTCTTGGGTTTCCTTCTTCTTCTTTTGTATCTTTTATTTCCTTATTTTTTTTCCAAAAAGTGCAGGCTGTATTCCAAAGCTGTATAAACACAACATTATCTTTCAATCCCCAGCAAGAGAAATGTGCGTAAGTCCTTCTTCGAGAAGCRTATCTCCACCAGTGCAGTATGAGACTTCAGTCTTGCAAACAAAAACATGTGTGCCTAATTCTGCTGTGTGTAGACCTGTTTCAGTCAACAGGACTTTTCACAGGAAGAACATTGTAGGCATCTGCAAGATCAGGGCATGAATGACCAACGCAGTAGTTTGGGTGTTCCTTATGTACCCATACAGATTTTATGCACTGCTGAKTTTGCCCAAGGTGGTGCAATACAAGAGGCTAACACTAAGCATTGTGCTTCTACTGAGAAAAATACAAAACTAAATGGTGCTTAGCATCCGGTAGGATCAGGTCCTGAGCCAGCATTGCAACCATCCATGAGCAAACATTCCGAGGGACTTCCCTGATGGCTAATATGTTAGTCCCCTGACATTGTACCTAAGTTCACTACTGATTCTTCACACCTAAAATTATTAAGATACCACAGACTAATCTGAGCAGAAAGATAGCATAGAGAGTTGCTAGAGAAATAAAAGGTGTTCCACCTTTTAATTTAATCAAACATCGAAATGGCGTACTTGGAAAGAAAGCGGGGATATAATAGAAAATGTATTTTACATTTGTGTATTTTTTTAAGGAATAAATATTTTTGTAATGAGATACAAACCCTAGATGGGTATTGAGTTTTGGAATATCATCCTTCCCATGACATTGAGCCTTTCAACTTTTTCATATGTTTATGACAATGCCCAAATTCTTGGGATCTTTTGTAGACCTAACCACATTTTTTTCCTGGAAGAAGGATCACAACACCTTTTAAAGAGTCAAGATAGAAGAGTAGAATCCAATAAAACTGCCATAGACACAGCTAAATAATTAAACATATTTCACACAAAAAGGTGGACCTACACACACACCTTCTATAGCTAGGCAAATTTCTTTACCCAGAAAGCCAACATAGTAGGCAATAGCTAACTACTTTAGCAGAGTGGTATGATAATAGGRGAAATACATGTTTTGTCATATTTTATCCAACATTAGATTTCAAAGTGCAAGAGATGGTGCCACTGGAAGGAGCTGAACAAAATACTATAAAGTAGAGGATTTTCCCACATGCTCTGGCATGGAATCTTTATTCTTTCTAAACTCACTAAGTTTCAACTAGATCTCACTGTCTGTTGTAAAGTTTAGGATTTGCTCAGATTGTGTTTCTTGAGCCTTCTGAGCAGCAAGAGTAAACTTCAGTTCTGAGCTTAGTAGTTGCAGGCTATGACAATATCCAACAAAAATATAGACTGTAATTTTTGTATGTAAAAGAATAAATTCTATTAAATGGCTGACTTTGTTCAGTCTAGAATATAAATGGATTGTCACCTAGTCCAAAGAGAATATAAATCCAACTTGTAATATAAACTTCTATTAACTTAGCTTGTAAATAGTGACAAGGGTGCATGAAGTTCTTTAAAATGTCCCACTTGTATTTAAAATTAAACTATTATAAAACTGAGCCTTTTTCCTTGTGGGTTCAAAGAGTCTTGCAAAATCTATAGCTTTTTACCTGTGACGGTTCCACTTAGGYTGTTCAGTGGATTAAGAGTAGGTCACTTTTCTTAAGGGCAAACTTGAAAAGAATTCCGAGCCCCTTCCTTCAGTTTGCAAAAGTTTCTCTTACTTTGCAGGGTTTGCTGCTATTGTATTTCAAAGCTTTCCTGCAATTGTTTCCTAAATTCTTCTCAAAGGAAGAATTTAGGGGTTTGTTCTAAGAATTTCTACTTCAGAAATGGAATAAAAACCCCTTAATTAAATTTTTAAAATTAGCTGAGTAACTCAAGTTCACCAATTTTTGTATATTTATAAATTTTTAACTTGCACTGGTATGTTAGTGACTTATACAAAAATTTAGACCTTGCATATCTATTAATCAGGTCTGTAAGACCTAAAGATTTGCCCATGAGAATACAATGAAGYACCCAAGTAGTAATTTTTAATGGGATGACCCAGACAAGTAAAATTTAAGCACATGCACAAATGTGTATAGGGTCTGGTCTTTAAGCAATATGCTACAGGCAAGGCTTATGCTGCTTTAACTGTGTCTTCTCATTAGTTTAACTAGAATTTTAAAYGGTGTTGTGAAACTGGTGCACTTTTCTGCAGAGGGTTTTAGAGCATGATCTCGTTGCTGACTGTGTTTGAGGAGACAAACACCCTCCAAGAACTCTCAAAATCCCACTGCCTGAAGGCACAGGGAACAGAGGGGTAAACTTTATACCTCCACACAAACACAACAGAAAAGAGGCAGTGTAACTTTTATTTCCAAATCTTTCTCTCTGCCCCAGACTCTGCCTTACCCCTTTCTTTGTGTTTATTCTCATTCTGAACACTATGGCTCAACTGATCCCTTTTTCTTCATGCCTCTGCTTCCCTTTTTGTGGTCTCCTAGAAAAAAGAGGAGGAAGAAAGGAGAGGCAGGACATATAAAAGTCACCCTAGACCTGCTGGTGTCAGTCCTAAGAAATTATTGTATCTTGTCCTCACTATTAGGACATTTTCCTGTATTTTCCTAGATTCTTTGGACATGTTTGATACCAAAGGAACACTCTCCCTCTCCATTCATATGGCATCCTATGGGTTGCCCAAACAGGGAGTTCCATTAAAGTCTCACAGGTAAATCTGTTGTCTCTCTTACTACTCCTTTGGAACACACTATGCCCCTTTAACTCATATGAGCCAGATGTGTCCAGGTACATAAACTATCAGCATGCAGAAAGCAGTTCTTACAGCAGCAGAAGGCAATCCACCCCACCATATGTCAGGTTGGTATTACCAGGGCAAAAAAACCTGGAGAAAATGTGAACTTCCCCACAGACTGATCCAGCATGCAAAAGCATTCTCAGTAAAATTAGCTGCCAAGAATCTACTGGTATCCCTTCAAGATAATATGCCTGTTWAAGAGTGGCAAATGCCAAAATTAAGAAGGTTTTGTGCAATCATATAAAGTCCCAGTTGAATGTGGCACTTAAGCTRCACTAACCTTAAAGTGTAACACATACTTTAGCACTGTGCAGGGTAGGGATAGCTTGAGGATGTGTGAAGATCAGCCAGTATTTATGATTAAGGTGCTTTACTGATGATGGTCTCAAATATTATACCTGTTATTCCTATTATTTTGCAAGGAACTGCTTAGGGGCAGATACAAGAGAAATCTCAATCTTAAAGTTTTTGCTTTTCCATTGACCAGCTGAATCTGACTGCAGCAAAGGTAGCCAAGAAGGAGCAGGTCAGGACAAATGCAAAGAACATATTTCTGAAGGTTTTCTGCCCCTCCCAACTACGTTCACTCCATAGACAAAGAATGACTCTTTATAGGGGTTCAAGAAAATGTTGTGTAAAATGCAGCTTTTATGGTGAATGTAGATTGTGGTTGAGATTTTTTTTTAAGCTTTAGTCTCCCACTCTCTTTGTGAGCTAATGTAAATAAAATCCCATTTTGTTGGGGAAAAACTGCTGTGCTAACACTGGATTAGAATTGCTGGGGATAGCTGCTGTACTTTGTAACCTGAAGTGTACTTTTTTGACTGTTATGTTTTTTTCTTCAGATTAAAAAAAAATGAATACAAAAAAAAACCAAAATAAAAAACCAAGAACACTGCCAGCAACAGCCATGCTGTAACTGTGGCTTCTCTTTTTTTTTCCTCTGTACAGTATTACTAGTAAATAAACCTGCCTTTTCACTGCGCCTACTTCTGTGTCCTTTTACTGTGTTTCTCTCTACCTACCACTATTCAAGACACCCTGTGATGTCAAGGACATACTGCACTGGAGCTGCCTCTCTCACTAAAWGAATTAAAGTACTAACTCCACAATTTTTCTTTCCTTTCCTACACTGCTGTGCCCTRTTGCTGTTATTTTATGAGATCCTTCATACATATTAACTCATCATAYCTGTTACTGTCTCATTTCTTTTTTCCTTTCCTTCTCCTGTGATCTTTGCCAAGCATATTGTGGACCCTGTTGCTCTAGGATCACATGGCACATTTTCATATTTGCAGAAGAAAACAAAGATTGGGTTTAGCCAGCAAGGCAGTATGTTCTGAGTGAACTTATTTCCCAACAGAGGGAGGTATTCCATACAGCATATATATATAATTTGTGAGAAAAGAACATTGAATTATTTAAGGACCAATAAAGTAAACAGTGTGCAATTTTCTTTCAGGGCTTATCACAGACAGCATCCTCTCTATATCAGGACTGGAAGAACCTCACCATAGTCTGACTTGCAGGAGGGAAAAAAAAACCACCTCAAGTAGCTCTTTTTTTCTTTGAAATGCTTTGTTTACCTGAGATTAGTACTATGATAGGATCAATAACGTAGTTAGGCATCA
This sequence comes from Alauda arvensis, assembly GCA_902810485.1. Taxonomy (NCBI): domain Eukaryota; kingdom Metazoa; phylum Chordata; class Aves; order Passeriformes; family Alaudidae; genus Alauda; species Alauda arvensis. Next base: position 1,223,439 of record CADDXX010000198.1, on the reverse strand, counting down.
CATGCCTCCTTCTCAGAAATTTAAAAATTCATCTAAAACTCTGACATTTAAGAAAAGCACCACAAATTGCCCATTGTTACAGAAGTTTTATGTAGGGAAAAAAAAAACCAAACCAAAACCCACAAACCAAAAAAAACCCCTCTGCTCCTTTCACCCATCAAGATAAAATGTGTATGTACACACACACAGACAGAGGCCTTGGCAATATGGTACTTTTTAGCATCACAGAAGGGAAAATGGCCCCGCATTTCTGCTTTATAATTTTGAAAGTTTTGCAGTAGGTGGGGCTTCAAATTGTTTATTTTTCCTACCTGTTTTCAGTCAATTTGGCTGTCCAAGTAGACTCTGTAAATGCAGGGAGAACTGTCATGGTTCTGTCATCAAAGGACTAGAATTGATTCTAGAGAGGAATTATTATAATTGTTTCAATCTCTTTGGTTTTGCAAATACTTCCTAATTCAGAATGTGTGTCAACATGCCAAAAGGAGGGATCACTAACTTGAGTTAGCAGTAGTGTCTGGGAGAAGACTGTGAATTAACAAGGGCATTCTCATGTGCAGCTAACATAGTGCTTGGATACTTGGGTACATCAGGTACATATGTTAGYGCATACCATGCCCTGTGACATACTCTTACTTTCATTCCACCTCACATTGTACCATAACCATGTGAAGATTTTCAGCTGATACTTCCTTTGCCGTACAAAACTGAGTCATCCAAGTAAGCACCAAAAACAGACTAGAGAATTTTCATGTTGCTGCTGTTACTAAGGTTTCAGAAACAACATACTTCCATGCATTTTCCTTTTTAAAATTTCTAAGGAAAAAGAAAGAATATTTTTAATAAAATGTTTAGCAGCTGGTCAGATAGCACGGGACTCTCCTGAAATTCTTCTGGAGTGGTTCTGTGGAGGTCAGTGGCTTCAGAGAGTAAGAGCATATTCAGCATGTAGGAGACCCCTCAGCTTYTGTTTCTTTTTCATTTATTATAATAGCTCTGCATCCCTCTGGTAACAGAAGGAAAATAGGTGCTTACTCTCAAAGTTCAACACACAAGTAATTGGGAGGGGGCCTGGAGGGGAATGGAATAACACGTTTTCAGAGAGCCCCTTATTTTCCTGCAAGACCCTCAAAACCTGCCCTTGATGCCTCAAAACTCTGAAACAATTCTTACTTCACACTATGATATTTTCAAGATTACATGAAGAAAGATTTTGAAGAAAGCTTTAAGGCTAGTAATTGTAASAACAAATAATAAAAAAGGGAAAAGAAGTTAATAACAGTTTCTGCTGTTCCAAGAACTCAGTTTCCAGTTCTCATGTGATGTCCATTGCAGTGTGCACAGTCACATATGAATTTGCTGCAACTGTTCGTGGGGAAATACAGGCTGGTCTCTGGAGGAGATTGCAAAACCACAGCATTTGGCACATCTGTGCAGAGCACCCTCCATGTTAAGGTGTGATAGAAAAAACTACCTCCTTTATTGTCACAAGAGTCTAGTTGACACAGGTCACCTTCTCAGATGAGACAAGGAAAGAGATACTTATACAGAARTACAGTTTGCTGTATCAGACTTGGAGGAGGACACTTCCTAATAAGATTTCCCAAATTCTTCCCAAAATAAGAATTAAGAGAAAAATTAGCTGGCTGAGAGAGAGATTGGGTCACTCCAAATATGGGGCAAGGAGCAGTAGTTGTGTTGGTGAACACACTGGCATGCAGACCAAGGAACTTGGTTGCCACAGAAAGARGGGAATTGGCTTCTCTCTTTTGTACACAGCAGTTCTTCCTGGTATAAGGAAGTGAGGTCTCTGGACTCACTGAGCACTAATAAAGATGCTGGCTCAGATCCTGGGAAATATAATTTCCAATTGCTGCTGCTCTGAGCAGTTCAGCAGTTCAGCATGACCTCTATCTGCAGATCTACAAAGGTATGTAGAGACAACATCAACCACTTGATTTAGATGGAAGTGCAGGTACCTGAAATACTCTGTTTTTCACATTTTACATCTGTAATCTAGGATATTTAGCACTATCCTGCCTGGTGCAGCTGTGGTGATGTGGCTGTTGGTGTCCGTCACAAGACTACAGGAATGTGGAGCRTGCTGTGGGTACACAGCATCATAAAGTATCTTCTTATTGCTACAGTTACAGAGTGGTTCCGCTTGTAACAGCATTGCCAAACCAGAAAAAAATATAGGTTGTATTGCAATCAAACCCAGCCAATTACAGCAGCCATGCATTTGCTGGGAATGATTGGTTTGCCATGAATTAGGAGAAAAAGGGTGTAACTGTAGCATGTTTGGTGGCTTGTAAGCAGGAAAACAAAGGGAAAAGAATAAGTGAAAGGAATAAAGGAGACATGCAAAAATGGGTCACTTTCTCAGACACGACAAATCAGTTCAGCTTCCTTTGTGAGTATTTCCACTGTGTGTAATGCATCACTGGCTACAGATTCCCTGCGGCTATAGATGAGTCTGCTCCAGCAATGGCAGCAATATGGTAGCTCTTGTGGGCAGGGGGAGTTGGTTGAGCTAATCAGCCCTGCTGCAAAAGAGGTTATCTATTCACTTGTGCGGAAATGACTGTACCGCGGTTACCTCTAGACATCTTTTCATTGTGGTCTGCGAGCATCCTGTGTTTTAAAAGGAAGGATACTGCTTAGTACCATCAGGTTGTGATCATAATATTTCACTGGAGTGTGGTGGATATACCATTAATTTTAAAGCAAATGAGATTACTTGACAATTTTTAGAGTTGATTGTTGCTGCTCAGTTTTTGTTGCCTTGTGAGATGTTTCTTCTCAACATGCTGTGATAAGTGATAGAAGCATCTTTATTGCTTCAGAAGTAAGGGTTTATAGACAAAGGTGGGGTGCATCCTTCTGTTGACCAACTTAGGGAATTTTATGTTGTTTATGGTTACTGGTGAGAAGGGGTAAAGTGAGGCATCTGTTCAATACCACATGCAGTTGCACACTGAGAACAGAGCTGRCATCTGGAAATTCTCCACTGCTGCTATTTCAGTCTCTTTTTTTTTTTTTTTACAGAAGCTGGAGGTCACCAAGGGGTTAGTAAATTGTGAGTGTTAACTAAGATAGATACCAACCTGGGAAAAAAACCAGCCCTTAACAGGAGAAAAATAATTTMTATTTTTGCTTCTACAACTTATGCTGAAATTCCAGTGCTTTCTGGGGTCTTTTCTGAATCTCCAGTTCATGGAGTCAAGCAATTTGTGTCTTTGCTGTAATTTAAAAAGAAAAAAAAAAAACCCACCTCAACAGAAACAAGAAGATAAAAAGTAGTTCCTGGGATTCCTGGCTAAGGATGAAAACTGGAAAATACTTGCTCTAGTTGCACATACAAGTCCTGCAGGCCTGTGGTACTCTATTTKCTGAGCCCTTTTCTGAGGCATTTATGAGGACACAGTCAATATTCCTAAGAGTTCTTGAACACAGTGAGGAAATAAGACTAAGACAAATGGAGAAGCTAATGAAATCCTATACACTGTTTAGTTTCTTCACTGATTTTTACACCATGATTTTGAGTTCAAAGAGCTGGAACTACTGAGATTAATTTATTGATGTATCTTCACAATGTGCCAAACATTTGCTAAATGTGAACAAATCCAGGACCTATCAAGGAAGCTGTTACCTGCCTGTCTCCATCTTCTTCACACATTATAAGTCCTAAAGAGGAAACATTGTGGCTTACAGCTCTAAACAATGTTCAGAGTATTTAAAGGTTCTAAAATAAAAGGAATAAAATAAAAGGAAACTAATTATTTTCTCTCATCTAGCACCAAAAAGGGTCCTCCTCTAATCCATAGACTAAAAAGAATAAAATTCAGTTTCAYGTCAAAGGACAGCTTTCACAATTTAACAGCTGCAAATACGAGAAGCAGGGTCAACAAGTCCCTTAGAAAACAGTCTACATGTGCTTTCTGGGTCAGAACCTTATCCAAAGCCCAGCCAGTGAACTCAGAGTGCCTGTGTGGGAGACTTCTATCACAGAGCACTAGAAATAAAGGAAAATATTGAAATTAGTTTGAAAAACCCTCTCTGGTGCAWTAATATTTTTAAAGCTAGGTTCCTGACTGCCAGAGAGATTGCAAGATGTAAATAACCAGTCCCAGAAAGCAAAATGCAGGGAGGGGAAAATAGGCTTTGATTGCATACACAACTTACTCTGAAGAAGTGCACTACCGGTCACCATCAGAACCTGAAAAGCAACTGGTTTTTTATTTTATGAAGAAAATAAGTGGCACAAAATCAAGATGTTTTCACAAAGAGCTCTGCTTTGTGCAGGACTTCAAAAAGCAAATGTCTTCACAGCAGCAAAGCAAGGTTGACCCCACAGTTCCTGGTGTGTTCCAGTATTACCCACTATAAAAGCACATGACTCACTGCCCAAGTTACAGCCTTAATTTTCATCTTATGTGTTTAGTCATTTCCAATTACATACAATTATGTTAAAAAGAGTTTGGCCAGAAGAGCTTACAGAAAAGCTAATAAGTTTTTTCAATAGTAAGCAGTCATGTTAGTACATTACTGTGATACAGGTTGCTGAAAGCCATGTTGTTCAAATAGGTAAGAAAAAACATGTCCAGTAGGAAATCAAAAAAACCTACTTTTAGAGAGCAGAGCTGTAAAAGATATGTTGGAGAAAAATTTAACCCTTTTGCTAGTCTTTGAATCCCCACAAATGCTTTCTGTCATAACATAAAAGAAGTAGCCATCTACTTGAATTTAATCACATGGGTAGCCAAATTTATTTCTATGGATATGCTTGTACCATCTCATTTCATCAGAGGCTTCTTCACAAAGCCCCAGATAACTGGAAACAACAGAAGATATGAGCCATCCTATAAATAAAACACCTTCTTTGGAGAACAGGATTATTAAACAGTGCCAGGCAGGAGGCAARATAATTACGAAATAGGTTCAAGTTGAAAGAGAGGGAATTTAGGTTAGATATACACTAGAAATTCTTTACTGTGAGGATTGTGAGGCACTGGAACAGCTTGCCTGGAGAGAAGTTGTGGATGCCCAGTCCCAGTCAGTGTTCCAAGCAAGGTTGGATGGTTTGAGAAAACAGGTCTAGTTAGGGTCTCCCCTGCCCATGGCAGGGGAATTGGAACTAAATAATCTTTAAGTGTCTTTCCCACCCAAACTGCTCTATGGAATGCAATTAAGTGCTTTAAATGAAGTGATCTGTGCCAACCTGCAGTGATGGTGGTCTTGCCTTCTATGTAACTAACCCCCTTTTCTTTCAAAAAGACTTCTATTTTGCAGAAATATCTTCTTGATCCTCCACTGCTAAYGGGCATGGAACCCCACCATGTATGGTCCCTACAAAGAATGGGCAGCAGGGATGGTGCTGAGCAGAGAACGAAAGGAGGCAGAAACTTGTTTATGGTGTTCTTTTTTAAGGAGGCTGAGAACACTGTCAGCACTGGAGGAGAGTAAAAAATGCTGTTCCAATTCAGTGGTGAAAAGTAACTAACAAAAACCAGTGGTGAAAAGTAACTAACAAAAACTGATTAAAAGAGGATTCCACCAGGCTGATCCCAAAGTGAAA
>CADDXX010000198.1:1127264-1217725 GCA_902810485.1 Alauda arvensis | reverse complement strand
GATTCTAATTATTATTAGTGATTCTAATTATTATTAGTGAATTCTGTGTGATCTTGTTCTTTTTGAGCTCTAGTTTTTTCCAGAAACTTTGCTGTTCAGAGTCAAAGGGAAAATCCCCTTGGCTTCTGCCAGCACTGCACTTCTACGTGAAGCCTGCAGGGCTGACATTACAATTTCAAATCAAGTGTGTCTAATAATGCAGCTAGCTATGRGCAAGAGACTCACAGCTGTGTATTGTCAGTACTGGACGATGCTCCTTTTCCTGCTGACTGTGGTGAGCTCTCTGATTTTCCCTTCCCCCTTCAGCTGCATGCATATTTGCACAGTTTTGAGCACTCATTTGAACACTGATGCACCACATGGATGTCTCTAAAGCAGAGACCCAGTTTGATGCTGCCATCAGAAAGGAAGACTCTGGTCTAATATGCATTGTCATGCATATGAAGACTAGTGCACCTGTTTGACAGATGCTAAAGTTTGTCAAGAAACTTTTCTTCAGAAGTTTGTTTCCAAGAACAAAGATGGGGCGTGATTGCTTTTCCTGGACTCATCATCCCCGTACAAAAGTCTTCCAGTGTCATGTGCGTCTTGAAACCCTTAGACAATACTGGTGTTTGTAGAACTTACATCCAGATATAATGTCTGACCCCAAAATAAATCTTCCTTTTCTCACTTCCACTACATAAAGTAAGCAAAACTCAAATCCTGTAGTAAAGGTTGAGGCAAGAATACAACATGTTTTTGCAAGAAAGATCTAAGTGATAAAATGTCTTGTAGACCCCCTAGCCCTCCAGAGAAGTCACAGAACTGGGAAGCAATAAGCAAGTAAAACATAACCTTGAAGCCAGAAGTTCAAGCTGGTCACTGSTCAAAGCCATCGTCTCTGCATTCCTTACTCAAGTCACCTCAGCCAACAGGTCCRATTTTTCAGGTGGAGACACTATTCATCTTAATATAGCAATATGAGCTAATTAATTAGTGATTATAGGGACTACCTCCATCAGGCTGTACAGCAGTTTTGGTGGCTTCTTCATGTTTCAGTWCAAATAATTAACACTGATTATAACAGAGTCACTAAGACAGAGTTGCTAGCTCCATTCAGTTAATTTTGTCCGTAAAAATAAATCCTCTCTTGAATAAAATCTGTGTGTTTTGGTAAACTGGCACTCTGTCCATATAACTACATGGTGCTTTTTAAGTTTCAATACTACTGCAAGATAATTCAGGGCCCTTGTGTATGATGAGGTTACATTGGAAAATTGCCCCTGGCTCACTTAGGGAACAGGATTCCCTCTCTATTGAAGCAAAGTGGCATCACTACTCGCAAGCACGTGGTCAGATGAGTGATTTTTTTGTAGTTCAGCATATATTCCCACTCTGACTCTTGAAGTGGGAGTCAGGCAAAGACAGAGAAGTGCCTAGTTGGGCAAGCTATGGCAGATCTCCCACYTCATCTGAGTTGAAGGGAAGTTAATCAAAGAGAAAACAGACTTCTGGTGCCAGGCAGTCATCATGCRAGAGGAGAAAAAAAGGAATACTTGCAGGTTTTCCCAATCTGAAAAGATATAGGGAAGCACCAGGCAGCACAATAAATTGCAGRTGGACAAAATATCAGTTCTTCACAGCACTCATGCTGAACATGGGGTTTGGGCTCCAGCCTGCTTAGCTCGTCCACCAGGAAGTCCTCATACAAGTTACAAGTCAGTGTTTTTATTTCCTGGAAGCAACCAATACATCATCTGGTCTACAATAAACAAAAACTCAAAAGGCAAAAGTGATCTTGAGGAACACACAGAAAAGCTTACTTTTGATAGGCTTTTGGGGTTTGCTGCAGCCCACTGCAAGCATTCCAAGTCAGAACTACCACAGTCCAAACATGAGACTGCTGTCCCTGTAATTCAGAGCAGAGAGGATCATAGGCCACAAAGATCAGGAGCTAGGCAAACTTCAGGGCTAGGCAAAGTACAGGTTTTGCACAAGGATAACAGACAGCCATATGATTTAGAGATGGACAGAGGTCCAGGSTTTCCCATAAAATGGGTGAGCCAGCACCTGTGGTTTGGAGTGCAGCCATAAATGTCATTTGTGCAGAGATGTGTGGTACAGAGCATTATGTCCACATCAGACCATACTATTAACCAGACCTGTAGACAAAGCTGAACTGCCTCCGTAACATTAACCTCAAAGACAATCCAACCTCAACCTTGACAAATTCTCAGACCTGAAAGATCAGCTTGAGCCAGAAAAAAATGAGCACATTCAGTCCTCCTAACTTCCATCTTTTTTGCTATTTAGATATGAAAGTAAGTTCCCTGTGGAAAATGGTTGCTGTAGCAGCCCTTGTCAGTTCTGTCTTGAAGAGTTTAGCCAGTCTCAGAGATTACATTGGCTTTATGCTGGACTCAGGACTGGGCTGAGTTTGRCCACAGTCATTAATATTTTTATACCTGCAGAAGAGAATGGTGAGTGTAGGTGTGTGTGTGTTCATGTGTGTGTTGGAAACATCCCCTGATGCAACAAATACAGGCTTAAGTTTATGAAAAAATATTTGGCATTAATTCTAAACAGCATATACTTTTGTCAGTATTTGCCTTTGGGTTTTTCAATTTTATCAGTTCTCAAGTTCACTGAGGCGGGACACACTTTTTTTTTGTTAGCAATATAACCCAAGTATCCTAGAATGTGGCAAGAACAGGGCAGAGGTGAAAAATTTCTCATGTCTTATGTCAAAAAACTGGCCTCAGACCCTACATTTTACAAAATCTGGTAAACCTTCAGCTSTGCAATACTGCCTGCTCAGAAAACAACAGCCGGAATCCTGGCTCTACTGCAATCAATCTTGTTTCTGATTTCCTGGGACCAGAATACACAATGAATCTCTGTGTGTAAATCTTTGCAGGTCTGGATCCTAAAAAAATTACATGGAAGGATGCACTACTTTCCATAAGCCATAAAATTAAATCAATATGTTAATATTACAAATACAAGYTTTCCATGAAGTTAAGTTTAAAAGAAAAGTCTATTCTGTTGCCAGAAAGTCCTGAATATCTTGTAAAGCTTCCCATTGTAAAAAAAATATTTATAATTGTGTTATTACTGTAATAACATCCCATCCATGTAACCAATCCCATCCATTTCCCCTAGTAAAGAGATGTGAGAGTTCAGTCTGGACATCAAATATTTATTAAAAAAAAGAATTTCCAACTGAGCCATGAGGGGTAACCTACTGAAGTTACGCAGAAAATATTACTCGGTATTTGTTTACATCTTAAAACTCTGCCTACATATACTTTAGTCCATGTGACTTCTTGACTCACCTTCAAGATTTTGCATAGCTCACTTTGCATGCCAACTTTGATATTAGCAAGCTCAAACTCTTCAAAGTTTTTGAAGATACAAATCAAAGGAAAACTTACACTGACATTTGGATTAGTTCTTCTTACCTGCAAAACTGTGTGGTTCAGTTCAAGTAGTTATTCCTTTACAGTTCCTCTTTTCAATTTCTACCCGAATCAAAACTGCCATTTCTACAGTACTCTCAGTTAATACATGATAAGATAGAGGGCAATGTAGTCTGAACTGCAAGGTATATAGATCTGAAGTTAAACAAGATAAACATCTGGCAAAATGGGTGAGCAATGATGTATTACACTGAGTGGAGCTACTGGTAGAAGTGAGTTCAAGGGGTTGTAGGGTAAACAAAAATATCAGACCTGTTCCCAGCAATTTTTTCATCAAAAACTATTACTATCATGAAAATTACCACATTTTTTAAATAATATGTATTTCCATCAGACTATAATTTTTGTTTTCAGATGAAGTGATAAATTCAATGTGGTTACACACTTGAGCCTTGCCAGCTGACAATGTAAATTTAGGCTTCCCTCAAGAACCGTAACTAGTTTAATGGCAACATGATTATGCTAATAGCWAAGTGAGAGAATCTTGCACAACAGCATGTGTACCTTGCCCTACTGACTTGGTACACTAGATCTTACTGAACTACCAAACATCCTAAGTATTTGTGGAATATCTTTTRTTATTTCCAGGCAGTAGGTGAAGAATCAAAGTGGTCTTTAGCAATTGAAGTGCAAAAGATGCTGTAAGCTATATCTTAGCATTTCATGTGTATTTAAAAAAAAACAGCATCCTATTAAGGTAGAGAAGCGCTTTCATTATGATACGAAAAATGAGGAACTAAGACCAGMGACAATGAAGTGACTGCCTACAATGTGGTAGCTCAGCCATTTCCTCCGAAAAAAGAGTTTTCTGATGCCMGTATGTTTCTTCACTGTTACCATGCATGCACATTTAATCTGCACGGAGGACAAGTCATAAACTGAAGAGCTACCATGCAGGTAACTGTGTTTCACAGCAGCAAGGAGCCCTCTTAAAAACCCTTCAGGGTGCTTCAATGCCCAGGGTGGGAATTATTACAGTCCCCAGATCTCCTGCATGTGCAACTATTGCTGTTGCATCCCATCAGCAAACATTTTRTGTACAACAGGTCATGAGGAAAGTTTCTGCTGCCCTGCAGGTGTGCATCACTGGCATTGAGAGGTGTTAGGTACAGAGGCAGTTCTTGTTATGTAATAGACCTGTAATAGGCAGTTTTGCAGRGTGTGCTAAAGCCAAGGAAAGATTACCTACCCTTGCTTTATGTTGATGCACTGGTACAGGAAATGCCATGGCATTACATAGGAGAAGCATGACATGCTCCCATTATGGCTGCATCTTTTACTGCTTCCTTGTATAACCAGTGTTCTGACCATGTTTTTGGAGGGCAGAAAAATATCTCCACAAAAACACAAATGTTTTGTCTTCCTTTCTCTTTTTCTTTGCTTTTCCAAATTCCTGCAACATTCTGGTCACTCTGTCTCAACTAATGTACAATTTTCCAGTAAGGATTTCCCAAGTCACTGTTTTTTAATGGGAGCACCCTGAACAAAAGCAGGTGGGGCAATCAATATGCCTTAAACCACAGTAGACAGAAATGAAATTACATAGCAGCAAATGCAAAATTATATCCCATTTTACTAGGATAAGATATATCTTCTAATTTTATAGAAAATTATAAAATTTATAAAATTATAAACCAGAACCACTGGTTCATTGAAAAGAAAAAGACAGAGGAAAACTATTTGTTAACCTGTTAGTCTCTCAGCATTGTTTCTCAGATTACCCAGAGCTAGACAGAGGCTAAAAGGCACCTAGACAGAAGGAAAATTCAGAAATGGTGAACTGCTAGCTTCCAGTCCTCCTTCTCCAAATATTCACCTACACAATGAATATACTTCCCATCATAACTCTAAGAAGAGTTTGATACCCCACAGCAACTCTTGTAGAAACTCAGAGTGAGGGAACAAGGATTCATAGTCCCATTCAACTTAGGTTACAGAGAACAAACCTCTGCTTGTGTCTCCATCTGTTTGTTTCCATTGTATGTATATACAAAGCCTTAGGCCAGGCACTGTCTTTCAACTACATTTGCATTATGTAGGAAACATCTCTGCTCATTAAACTAAAACTAGGCTTAAAAGCAAAAGCTTTGGGRAGGCACCAAAATATTTATATGATCATCCCAGCTTTAGAAAAAAACCCCACAAAAACTCAAACGTCTATTTGAAGTCACCTATTCATCTCCATCTGCAAAACACRGGGAAGCAAATTCAGCCCTGATACGAATGTGTAAACATCTCACTGACTTCAATGGCCATTCAGCTTAGCCGTGTCAAATCTGAAGTAGGCCTTAGGTCTCAAACTGTCTTGTCTGCTCTTGCCATCTGTCTTCCTTTGCTAACCTAATTCCTCATTAAATAGTGAGTCCTTACTGAGTGTGAACCTATTCTGCTGATCCTTTCTCTGCAAACAACAAATTGCTAAAGGCTAAAATTCCTGAAAGTTATGACCACTTTGACTGCCTCTGCCTCTAGATACTATGAGAGCTTCCTTTAAGGTCGTCTGAAATTCAGACTGTGAATTAAAAAGTCCTGAGCATTCAATCTTTTCACAGTCATATCTTAGACATTTTAAATTACTAAGCTGTTTAACAAGCCATAATTTATAGCAGTTCAGTCCTTGGGTTCACTGTCTGTACTCCTTATGACACCTCTCTTCTTTATTCACTATGTTGCACAATATAACATTCCATGCAAGACTTGATATGAAAGTAAAGTGGTTCTTTCAAAAAGAGGCTTTCTAATACACTTCTAATCTCTAAAAATCACACAAGAAATGTAACTTGCTAGATTTCAGCAGGAATGGTTTAAATAAGCAGCCTGACATTTGGGGGCTTACCCTGAAACCTTCTGAAATTTCCTGCTCTTTGTTTGTTTTCAGAGCTGGATTCTCTGTCTACAGCACAGGCTGCCTCTTTAAAGTGTTATTGTAAAATCTTATAAAAGTAAGTAATAACTCTTGCAGTGAAGCAATAAGTATTTGAGTTACAGGTAATATGAAAGGTAATTGAAGCCCTGATATAATTTTATGCTTTCTTCATGCTCTATTCCACTGCTATTATGGGCTTATTGTCAAGATGGGTGCTGCACAAAATTATTATTGCTACCCTACAGTACAGGATCTGAGCTGGTTTTATTTTCTCAAGATGGTAGCTAATTCTTTTAGGAAGACACTTGACTCAATCAACACTATTCAGTGTTCATGCTAAGGAGGAAGGGAGGGAACAAAAGAAATAGGACAGGTAAAAAGAGATGCAAGTACACTGCAAAATCAACATTTTAAAAAGAGGTGAGTTTTGCTTGTTACAGCTTTAGAATGCCCCCAGCTAGGCTCAGGGCTCAAACTCTGCAAAAACTCTGTAGTTACACATGCTGTTCATGCATCAGCTTCCACTTTGGTGCAGCCCGCACAGATGGACTGCCTCGTTAGGCAGGGAGGCCTCTCATGGGCCTGCCTTGCATGTGACTTCTGCCCCAGCAAGCAATGTGAGTGCTGTAAACTGAAGTAATGTGGCTCCAAAATGTTGAAATCAAACATAGCTATTGAAAGCRAAGTATCAGCCTTTACTGTGTTTTGATATACTCTGGAATGCAAGTGCTTGAAGACTTTCATTGCCTCAAGACCATTTTTAATTCTGTATTTAGACAGTGCATGTCACAGGACAGATAAACAGCTAAGAGAGAACGTGTAGAAATGAGCTGAGAATTTCCACAAGTCTGCAGGAGAAAATCAGATTTTTCCTACTGACTTTGGGTTGTACCATAGCTGTTTGTCCTACGCTTGACAAGCCATGTTTAGCATACCACAGACACAAGAGTCAGAGWTTCTGAATTGCATCAGCAGGGCACATTTTAAGGAGCACATGTTGTGACTTTCAAGAAGTRAGGGAGGACAAAGCCCTTCAGGAATACATGGCTGGCCTATGCTCATTTAGGAAGTGCAGAGAGAAAGCACCCCTTTATCTCCCAGCATGTTTGCTTATCTGGAGGCTTAGAGGCTTTAGTAATGTGCAGGTTTTCTGTTTCTGGATGATRTCTTTACAGGAGTTCTCAAAGCATGGGACAATCTGGAAAGTTATATCTAGTTAGCCCATCTTTCTGCAGCAGGACTTCAAAGTAATAGAAGGGTTAGAATGTATGGAGCYCACAGTTGGCAATGGTACAGCTGACAGCCTCTGGATAAGAMTCAAGGGACAAAGAAATAGTGTGGATGTCAAAGTGGGAATCTTCTATAAACCTCCTAGCCAGAACAATAATGCCAACAAATTCTTGGAGCAACTAAGGGACAATTCCAAGGCAACTGCTTTTGTCCTTGCATGGGGACTTCAACTTGCCAGAAATTAACTGAGAGCATCACACAGCTAGCACAACCCAGGCTGGAGGATTCCTAAAAAACCTGGATGACAACTGTATGGAGCAGGTCCTAAAAGGGAATCAACTCAGAAAGATGACTYCCTGGATCTGCTGYTTGTCAACAGAGAGGATCTCTGTGCAAGGTGGAGATGAGCGGCYGTCTTGGYCGCAGTGATCACAGAGCATCAAGTTGTTGTCAGGAGGAAAAGTGCCAGCAGAGCCTCAGCTCTGGGCATGAGGAGAGCAAACTTCAGGCTGCTCAGGACACTAGTGAGTAAAGCCCCCTGGGAAAATGCTCTTGCTGGCACCCAGGTCCATCAGYRCTGCTCACTTTTCAAACATCACCACCTARGRGCATAGGAGCAGGAGCAGGTAATTCCAAAGTGCTGGAAGTCAAGCAGAAAAGGCAGAAGGCCAGCTTGCCTGAACAGGGAACATCTCTTGAAAATGAGGCAATAAAAGAATGTACACACACAGTGGAAGCAAGGTCAGGTGACATGGGAAGAACAGAGAGATGCTGTTGGCCACTGTAGGGAGAAAATTTCAGTAAAGCCTTTGATGCTGTCTCTTACAGGATCCTTCTGGACAAATTGTCCAGCATACAGCTGGGTAAAGAAATTGTGTGATGGGTAAGCAACGAGCTCAGGAGTCAGGCACAAAGGTTACAGTGAATGGGGTAACATCAGACTGGGGACCTGTCACTAGGGGGGACCCACAGAGCTCCATCCTCAGCCCTGTGCTCTTCTACATCGTCTTAAATGGCTTGAATGCAAGTTCACAGAGGATACAAACCTGGGAGGAGCTCTTGACTCCCTCAAAGGCAGGGAGGCCCTGAAGAGAGACCTTGACAAATGACAGGACTGGGCAGGCACCAATCATATGAAATTCAACAAGGGAAAGTGCTGGATTCTGTACCTGGGATGAGGCAATCCTGGATGCACAGACAGACAAATGAATGACAGACTGGAAAGCAGAAATGAGTGCAGGAAAGGGACATGGGGGTCCTGATTGAAATGGAACACGAGCCAGCAGTGCCCTGGCAGCCAGGAGAGCCAAGCATGTCCTGGAGGCCATCAGGGACAGCATCACAGCCAGGCAAGGGAGGGGATTGTCCTGCTCTGCTCTGCACTGGGGCAGCCTCACCTCAAGTGCTGGGGGCAGTTTGGGTGCCACAACACAAAAAAGACATTGAGCTGTTAGAGAGTGTCCAAAGGAGGGCCAGGAGGATGGTGAAGAGCCTTGAGGTGAAGTCATGTGAGGAGTAGCTGAGGTCACTTGGTCTGTTCAGCCTGGAGGAGACTGAGGGGAGGCCTCACTGCAGTTACAGCTTCCTTGGGAGGGAAAGAGGAGAGGCAGGCWCTGATCTGCTCTCTGTGGTGACAGTGACAGRACCAAAGGGAGCAGCCTGAATCTGTGTCAGGGGAGGTTTAGGTTGGATATCAGGGTAAGATTCATCACCAGGGTGGCTGGGCACTGGAACAGGCTCCCCAGGAAACTGGTCACAGCACCAGCCTGACAGAGTTCAAGAAGTTTGGACAATGGTCTCAGGCATGTGGTGTGACTCTTGGGGATGGAGTTGTGCAGGGCCAGGAGTTAGATTCAATTACCTTTGTGGATCCCTTCCAACTCAGCTTATTCTGTGATTCTGTGAAGTGTTGGTTGTTATATATATATATATCATAATGCCCAGAGTCTGGAAGATGATGGATATGACATAACTTGACATTACACATTACCTTATGCTCTATCCTGAAATATTAAAACTTTTAGGTGAAAATCATAGCCCAATATCATGAAAGCAAAATAAAAAWTWATTTTCTTTTTAGTTTGGCTTTTGYTTTTAAAGCACTTGATCTCTTCCTCTAGTATATAGTCAAGAAATTGAATTCTCTAAAGCATATAGCTTTAATAAGAAACATCACTGGAGTTTTGACCAGCAAGTCAAGCCTCTTTTGAATGTTGTGGCTGGGAAATTAAACATTTCACTAGCTATTTTAACTGGCCAGTTGATCTGTGAAGAACTGAGCAGGATATACCATATCTGGGTATTATATTTGCCAGTGAAAACAAGTAGTACTTTGAAAGCAAACATTATAATTTTTTCAAATTATATATAATTTTCTAAGATTATCCACAGAGGCCAGAGCTTGATGCATCTTCTCTAATTGAGCAGTAACTGTAAGTACCCCCTCTGAAACAACTGAAACTGATTACCACACAGCACAGCTAAGCTTAGGTGAAGACATGTATCCTCATCCTTTAACATCTGGATCTATCTCTGATGTCYTCTTGTCAAAAGTCAGATTACATTAACCTTACATCATTGGTGATTTTACTTTGATTACAGATTTACTAGCTCTGTTCAGTGCTCTGGATCTGTTCTTGCAGATAGTAGACCTAACCTCACCTTCAGGTGAATGAAAACATGGCCTAGAAGGGTACACTCTCCTGGATTGCATGGCTTTCCAGCATTGTCATGGCTCATGCCATGATGACACCAATTCACCTGCATCTTTCAACTCTCATGTGCCAGGTCAAGCAAGATGTGACTCTACCATTGCAGAATTTACAGGTTTTGCGTTAACATGTGTGTCTAGTACAAATGTAGGATTGAATGGGATTCTTTCATATCTTGACCACAACAGAAGACAAGGCATTAATTAATACCATTTTCTAYCCAGAAAAACTGGTAGTTTGACTTTGCCATAAAGTATTGATACAAATTTTTCTCTCAGAAAARCTGCATATTTCTTCAAAACAACTGACAGTACAATCTTAACACAAAAGTATGCGAAACTGGAAATCAAACATTAGGCCACTCCAGATAATCTGGGCTATGTGWGCTTCATTGCAGTCTGGCCTTTAACCACTACAAAATGATTGGGCACACAAACGGACTTTCAATTCTCAGGGGTTTTCCTATTGYTTTGTCAAGAACTGAATTAGTTCTTCAGGGTTTTATGCCATAAATCTCCTTGTTTTACTAGTTTAACTCGTGGATAACCTGTGAAAATCTGGCAATATGACATTTTTTATCAGCATGGAAGAGAGCTGCTCAGAATAAGTTATACCTGTTTATTCCTAAATCCACAGGTGGATGCATGTGGTTCAATCACTTGTAGYCACTGTCAGAGAGCTTGATGTTTTTGGAAGATCTACAAGTGCAAACCAGATTCAAAATGCCACCTCCTAGGAGACCATGAGGTGTGAAAGGAAAATTGATGCCAGTAGTTTCTCTATATGCACTCTATCACCTGCAGCTAAATGTCAGAGGAGTATGTTTGTCCCACCCCCTCTGCAGTTATGCCATCTGACATAGATAAAATTTTACCCTCTTGAGTCAAACTGGTTTTTCACAGGAAAAAGCAGATAAGCATAACTGGAGAATCATCTAAAGACACAGCTGAAAAAATGGAGATTGCTTTCCTGCCATCCCCAGGAGGTGCACTGCAAAGGCACAGCCATTTACTTCAGCAGTTCTATTCAGTAGTAGCRGGGAATATCCTGTCTGCTGCTAAATGTCAATAGAGAGAAAAATAGGTTTAACTGCACACATCAGTTTTGACTACTGCAGATGCATCCACATGTTCTGCATATGTATGGAGCATTCCCAACCATTAGGACATGGAGCTGCAGCTCTAATTCAGGAAATGTAAAAAACAATCATAAAAATATGCCTTGTCTGCATCAGTGTCAGCAAGATCAGCATGAGGAAGAGAGGAGACAAGCTGTCTGACTTAGCATCTAAGGGAATTTGACATAGTTTTTGCAGTCCTTTCTGTTGGCTATGACAAGAAGGTTGGAAGCTCATCTTCATGATTATACACATGCATTTCTTGGGGCCAAGGTATCCTTTATAGAGGTGCAGCGAGGTTAGCACAAGTTAACCACAAGCTCCTCCCCTGCACTACAGATGCACTTTCAGTGCTGTTTCTGTAAGTGATGACTTTCTTTCTCCTCACAGAGAATGGCTACCAGTAGCAGATAATCTTTCTGCTACCTTCTGCTTTCTTTCTGTGGTTAGGTTTAAGATGCCATGATTAAAAAGAACTTGCATTAAATCACTTGTGCTTCCTTACTTCGTATCATTCAAAGAGTTCTTTGCTAATTTTAAACCCTTGTTCAAGGCAATGAATTCATCTTTTGGCTGCACTTCTGTCATATACAGGAACTAACTCTAGACAAAGTTAGGAAGCTATCTGTTCTTGTAATGATAGAATATCACACTTCTTACCTGGTAACTCTAAATTAGAAAATGTACTCCAAGGCAAATTATTAAAGTGAGAGAAATAAAATTCACAGTTTTTTCCCTTATTCATACCTTCAAATTCATGTCAGAGTCTTAGCTTATGTTTTGCAGACATTTTCTCTGTCAAAAACCTTWGTGGTTCTCTCTCGCTTCCATCAAAAGTTTTTTGTTGTGATCAAAATTGCTGGGACTGGGAGCTATTTTCTAAGCAACATTGCAATCTTATTCTCTTAGAATAGCTTTAATCTTAGGGCTGGTCTTTACTTAAGGTTTCTTTCCAAAATATATGTAGATTATGGTTCTGAGGGAATTTTGATTGCTTCATAGCAGAAATCATGAACTTCATTGCACACTTGCAGCTATTTTATGGTACTAGAACTAACTATTAAATGGTTTTCTCCCACAGAGCTAAATCTTTGAGAAAACGCACACAAGATCTGAATCAACAATAGTTCATCACAGTTGGTCACTAGAAACTGCGTTGGTAGGTAGAGATTCCTTGTTAAAACAAGTAAAGGACAGGTATTGAGACTAGTATTGCATGACTGACCTTGTAGTGAATAGCTGAAGATATAACTTGTCTTCCAAGCCACCACTACTTCCCCCACAACTGAAACATGCAGAAACCATGTCTAGAGTATGTCTAAACTGGACTAGTTCAAATCACTCCTGAAAGCCTGGCTTGAGGAGATCTAATCCATCTCAGTGACGGAGATCTTTGCAATGGTTTTAATCGCTCTGCCTGCAACCACTGATGAAAGTCTTAGGTGTTTTCCAAAATGGTGCCAGACATCTGCATCTAAAACATGCACCCAAATTTTGGAGATTTATTCTTAGTACAGATGCAGCACAGTGCTTCTGGCATGGTCACACATCGACAAGCTCTCTGATGGATGTCACCAGTCAAGGCTCCTTCTTCTTGGGCATAAGTGTGACTTCCCTCCTACTAGTACAAGTAGGGGGATTTTTGTCTTGTTTATATTTAAGTACAAAATACATCACGGTGTGAAAGCTGAAAGAAGAGGAACAATKTGGAAAAGAAAAGCAATKCAATAAAAGAGAATTGTGCCATTAACTCTGTAATATGGGCATTCACCCCAGTTAATAATAGGACTATCAGATGCAGAAAAACAGAATGTATGAGCTAGTGAGCTTCAGAAAATTGCTATGAGACACATCAAAAAAAGTTGCYCCTAGAGCACCCTCTGCAATAGATTTCCTAAGACTGAAGATTTTATGAAATATAAWTTTTTTCTTAACTCTTAGAGACAAGCCCTCAAAAGATGGTTAAAAGGGTAAGAAATTTTCCCTACTGTTGTTTCAAATACAGCAAGCATGCAACATAGCATTAATTAAAGTGCAAAAAACCAATAAATGAGTGGTTTTCTTTGCCAYTTAAGTTATACCTTTCTTTTCCTGCTGATATGTGACCTCTCCCAATCCGAACACCAGGAAGCCACCAAGCCATTTAGTGGTTTAATAAATAAACATGTCAGCAGCATTCTTGCTAGAAGATCTTTTTTTTTAGACTGTGTCTTTTTTTTTTTTTTCTCTCCCTCTCCTTCTCTGAGGATTTTATTTTTCTGAATGACCTTCCATTAATCACAGGAATCACTGGTGACAAACTCTACTTTGTGGTGCAGCATGGCATCTGTCTGCTGGCTCAGCTGGGCACTGCCAAGATAKCAACGCAAGGACATAGTTGATCTTTCATTTTAAATGACAAGTCCTGGGTAGCTGAAAGAAAGAGATACAGCAGGAATTCCTCTGWTCCAAGTCAAGTGAAAATAGTTGCTCTAATAAACTTCCTTATTGGCCTGTGCAAGACCAAGTTAAATGGTGATCCAGGATTTATGTGGTTTGAGCTGACCTGTTCTCTTCCAGTCTGAACAGGGCAGAAGGCACTCTGGTGAACAGCAGACTGGCCAATACATCTGGGCTATGAGCACCCTGCAGCAGGGAGGAAGGACCAATCTAGGAATAGAAGTTTGTGCTTTGGGGACACGTATACAATATTCCAGGGCTTTGAAAAGGACTAGAAGTGTTCCCACAAGCAACATGTCTCAGTGAAAGAGAATAAACTGAGCCATCTGCATGTAAGCAGATGATTTGGTCAGACAAAAATTACTATCTTGGGAGAAATGAAGAAAGCTTGATTTATTTTTCCTGGTGAATACTTTTAAGTGCTTTATCTGCCTTTTCCTTGGAGGAGACACATATTTGCCCTCAAATGGTTCTCTGATACAGCTTCTCTTATGCTACAACCTGCTCCTTTACTGAACCAATTTCTTCAACAAGCGGATGTAGGCTGCCAGATTTTGGATGGATAGAGACTATACCAGTGTTAATGGCTGTATGGCATAGGTTTGGAGTTGTTTCCTGACAGCTTAACAACACAGCAATGGAGTCCGTATGCTGCAAAACACAGAGCTCTCTGTTGCTAAAACAAATATCAAAACTAAGCTCCTAAGTGTGTAGTTCCTGGGTTTTCTAAGGGAGTTTTGGGTCACTGCAGAGAGTTCAYATACTTTAGTAGCTGAATTGCACCRTAAAGTTTCCCTTCTCTGTCTAGCTTCTAAGGATGTAGAACAGAAACTTAAAGTGTTTGGGAGACTGAGACTGATAAGCAAGGACCCCTGAGATGAGTATGGTGCCCCCAGGCCAAAGCTAGCCCAATCAGACGTGCTTCCCTGTGGCCACAGTGCTGACCATGAAGAACTGTGATTCTGRAACGGGCTGATAAAATCTCCCCTTGCTTTTTATGGGCAAGGGGAGCAATGAGTGGCTGTGCACAGCAGTTTTCCAGATTCCTCATCAGTACMTTTCTTTTTCATCCATATTTTGCACATTCAGCGCCACATACATCACYAGGAACTACTCTTACTAGACTTTTACTCAAATTTCATCCTTCCTGTCTTGACAATGCCTGTTCCTTTCTCTACTGGCTGATGCTGGTGAGAGCCCAAATTCCTTCTAATTATCCAATTACCTTGATTTCTCTCCTCAGTCTGCAGGGTTATGTCTCTTAAGGAAAAAAWTCTAGCTCAGCTTCTTTCCTGTAGTATTTGGTCCTCTTTATTGCAAAACTCCTGTCATCTATCAAACCCTATTCACAGTTGAAATGAACAKCAAATAAAAGGAAACAAAGAAGTCAGCACAATGCTGCACAGAAGTGGAGCTAGCATGCACAGAGATGGATGAAAAGCCACTGAGCCCCAATAGTGCTGATGGAGCTGCCCTGGTGGTGTTCTGGTTGAGTTACTTCATCACTGCTGTACAGACGACTATAAATGTAAAGCTTTAGCTATGCTAACAGCAGCAGGAACTGGTACTATGTAGGCCTTTAAAACATGTCCATGGTTCTGAACATGCTTGGATATTTATTTTTCTTAGTCCAAGGGTGATTATGAAGTTGCCATGTCCTTCATGTAAATCAAGTCTGAGGTCCATGCTATGGCAGATATGGCCTGTCACCAAAAACAGTGGGGGATGAAGTCAACTCATCATACTTACTTTGTGATATGTGTAGGAAATACATAATTTTCTTATGCATGGTAATTTCTAGGCCTCAGACTTCCATGACATTTTTCTAGTTAGGTACATTCATTACCACTGTAACGCTCTCTTCTTAATCTTTCAAGTGWTGCCATAACAATGGGGATTATGTCTTACAAGTGGAGAACTTAATACCAGTGCCTTCCAAGGAGTATGAAGAATGCTAGTTGTGGTACAAGTGTGAAATTAGGTAACCTACATCACCACTGAGCATCCTAGTCACCAGGCCATGATTTCTTGGTGGGCTTAGGTTGCATATACATCAGCATTTTGTCAGAGAGCAGCAATATGGTTTTTAGTGAGCTCAACCTCTCTCTTCTACCACGTTTGCAGTTGATTCAGATGTGGAGTGGTTCACACTACAGATGTACTGCTGAGTCACATGCAGACGTGCTTTTGAGGGAAACCAAACCAGAAACTCTGCTGCAAGGTCAYATGAAACGTTTTTCAAACCCTAGTGTAAACATAAATATTCAAATCAGGTAGCACTCCTTATGACAGTAGGGTAACATTCACTCCAAGGAATCAGACTAAATCTAGTTTGACATTAAGTCCTGGAAGTAGTTATAATATAGACTTAGATATTTCAGCACCAACTGCTCTCATCCTCTCATCCAGTCTGACAGCTACAAGGTAATGTGGAGGCATCTATTCAAGGATAGCATGCAAAGGCTTCCCAACTCCAAATACATTGCAGAAAAAGATGCACAGTAGTTTGGGTATAAAGGGAAGTTTTAGTGAAATGGTATAAAAAGGCACACAGCTCTATTTCACATCGGGGTTTGGATAGCAGGAGAGCATATAGACATCAATGGAAAATCAAAGACCCATTATGCTGAAATGTTATATATAGATACATAAAAAGGAGGATCCTTTTGGCCTGAGATTAGCATGAATAAATCTACCAAAGAGAGCTGAAAAGAAAAAAAGAATTCAGAAAAAACTAGTTGCTTTTTCTGCAGCCTCACTTCCAAAGCAGTAATGCTTTATGGGAACCCTGTAGAGCATAGAGGTGAATGCAAAGAAGGAATCAATCCTGTGGTAGTCACAGAATTAGAGTTCTGACTTTGTGGACTGTTACACAGTGCAGAGAACACAATAAAAAAGGTCTCAATTCCATTACTACTCACAATGGTTTTAATGCAGTTCTCAAATCTTTCTGAGGGCTACCTCTGTAGACTACATGGACAACGTAGCTCAGAAGGTAGGAAGAGGAAGGGCCAGTTCCAGAACCTGTAATGGAAAGAGTTAAAAGCATTTTCAGGATTTTTATGGGCACATAAGTTTTTAATATTCTTCTTCCAGAGCAAAAGAAGTCTAACTGAAGCTGCAACCAACCAATATTGTTAGAAGGAAAAATGCAGGTTTGTAGTGAAAGTCTCTCAATTACAAYTCAAGCTAACACTGTTAGCATGTGCCACTGTCCACAAATATGCAAAGGGCATGTCTGAAGCACAGATCCTTTTTGCATAACATAACACAACTGTGGTGCATACACAAARAGCAGTGGATTGAAAAGATATCCTCAAGATTATAGACTCAAGTAGCAGCAGTGGGCATGAATACAAGTCCTTGTATTGACCAAGGGCTTGCAGAGCTGTTTCAAGATGTATTATTACATGAGAGACCTATTTCAAATTTAGTAAGCCTGCACTGTGCTGTGGGAGCATAAGGAACATTATTCAATGTACTCCCTCTGTAAGTGTGTAAYTTCAGTGGGGCTACTGGAGATGATATACAAATCCTTACAAATCTTGCTTTTCTATAGAAAARATCATGTAACCCCTATAACTTAAATTCACAACTTAGAAAATATTCACTGGTTTAACCTGACTCTAAACCAACATTATTTAATTATTGCCATTGCTATGGAAATTTCAAAAGCAATCAAGCAGCTGTCTGTGGCTAGCTATGTTTAAACAAGATTGTCCCTGAAGGTGAAATCAGTAGATATGTTCTTACCTTCTTCAAGGCCYAAGCTTGATGCAGAAATAAAAGTGCAGAGATTCTCCCAGACAGGCTGCCCACACCATGCCCTGCGAGCTGTGCTTGTTGCCTGACCAATGACCCAATAAGCAGTGTTAACTACTGCCGGCATGACAAAACAGCATTCTCTGATGACATAGTTAGGGGTCCAGATGCTTTCATTTACCCTGCCCTTTGGATGCACAGAAGTGATGAACAGTCCTCTGGCTTCTCTTAGAGACAGGACAAGCTCATGCAGGGAATGGTGTGAGCACAGGCACAMCTTCAGCACAGCAACACAGGTGGGCAGGGAGCAACCAGTGTCTGGGGAGCTGCCTGGGGGTGACAAGGGTCATGCCACTGCCCCATCAGGAACCAGAGCAGCTCTGGCCCTGGGAACCAACCTAGGGACAAGGATGGCCACTGTGTGGTTTGAAATGGAGTATGTTCTTCCTGAGCCATGGCACACTGTGTCAACACTAAGCACCCATTGCATTTCCCCCAGAAGCAGCTGCCTCTATGCAGCACACAGACCTTTCCAGCTGGCAAAGATACTCATCAGTCATAGTTTTTGTAGCCTTTCTACATTCTTTAGCAACTCTGACAAAACACCAGGCTGGTGACAGACTGTGGTGGATAGAAATGGATCCAATTGAAGCAAAGCAACCTCTCAGCCATGCGTATTCTCCCATGGGCAATAAATGTCTTTGGTTTTGTAGGTGCAGGAGGATTGGCTATGCTGCTGAGGGACCCATCGGGACCATGCCCTTGTGAAAGTTCTGAAGCCAAGGAGGGTGCAGGGGTAAGTCTCCTCTCACCGTGTCCTTGTGGGAGGCACAGGGGTCTGCACTGTGCTCAAACATAATTCTTGATGGACCCYCACCTTCAGTGGAGTGCATCACCTCTTCAACTGCAAGGAGGCTGTCATGCTGGGAGTAGTTTTGCACAGCAGACCCCATTGGTATAAACTGTATTCACTTGGCTTCTGCAGGCCCTCTTTCTAAATATCTACAACCCTGGTGCAATGTTTAGGATTAGAAGGATTTTCAACAAAAGTGAAGCTCTTGAAAAATGTGGTTAAATACTCCTGGCAGTTCATGGAAGATGCTGCCAAATGCTCTATCCTTCCTCACTATCAGTCAATCTCCCACACATCTTCCCTTGCATGTTCCATTCTCTTCTTCTCAGGCATCCCAGCAAATACTGCTACCCCACCTCCTTTCATCTGCTGGGCAGCTTCCTGTGAGCAGCTGGTCAGCATGAGGAGGGCAAGTGTCTGAGGAGCATTGCTCTTACCTGGTAGCCTGGTGAAGTGGGGTGGCATGTGGAAACGCTGTTCTGCTGGAAAACCAAACGGCAGGAATACTACTTTTTCTTTGTCGTTCTCACTGTGATCATGTGCAGCCATGTGTTTTTAAAAAAAAGCAGGAAATGAAATTGTCAGTAAGATAAAGAGTGGAAAGGCAGTGAATCGGCAAGTGAATTCCAAGGTATTCATCTTCACTGGTGGCCAGTATTGCTGAAGAAGTTTTTGTCTGCAGCTAAAAAGAGCCATATTAAAAACTAGAGGTGTCTCCAAACTTTTTACACTATAGACTAGATATTTTTAAAGATGCAAACTTTAGTATACATAAGCCATATTAATGCCAAAATTTATTTTAATCTTTCACACTTTTAAAAATWAAATTAAACAACAATCTAGGCTCTTAAATAGGTTCATATATGAGGCTGATGAAGCATATTTCATACATCTGCTATAAAAGTATATTTGCTTGGGATTTTTTAATTACAATTAGTTACATTTCTTTAGAGAAGCATTAAAAGATAAAAGGCAGCAAATCTGTGTCTTCTGGTCTATGAGTGCAAACTAGTGTGAGAATCTCACATCAGCTACCTTTAAGATCTTAAAGGCCATGGTGAATAATCAGCTCACCCACCATCTACAAAACTTCTTTTTTTGAATGAGGAAAATGCAAACACAAAACMCATTTTGGTTTTTCTTACAATGTTTGCTTCTTTCTTTTACTAGCTAGAAAAAAAAATTCTCAAAATCCAGATTTCCTATAGGCGTTATTATTTTATTTTCTACAGTGCTGATAAAATAGAAATGATGCTGGAACAAAATGATGTTTAAAAAATACCAAAACAAAACAGATTACTAATAACAAATAGAAATCTGACCACATGTAGTTAATAATTAAGAATGGACAACACAGAATTTCACAATCCTGGATATCAAAAACARTGACCAAATTCAAGGTTAAATCTATATAAAGCAGCAAGTGAACACATACTCAGAGATACCAGTCAATAATAAACTCCTTTTCATTAGGGAAATAATTTATAACACAGGCAAGAAAAGTAAGGTCCAAATTGATAGTGCAAAAAATTCAAAATGAAATGCCTCCATGTTAGGGTTAAATCAGATATTGGAATGGTTCTGATCAGAGCTGTAGCATGGACTTGCACAGGCATTCCCAGGCATTGTGCCCTAGTTGCTATCAGTGCTCTGCTCAATGTAGTATCACTTTATGGCAGCTCTAATGTCACAAGGAGGATCTCTAGGGCTGCTGGGAAAGCTCTCAGCTGGAGTTTAATCAGCCTGTAACATTCTCGAGTTTAAGTTAAGGTCATGCTTAAGGAAGAGGGGGAAAATGTTCAGTGACTGTGGAATGAAACTTGTTTTAATAGCACAGTACCTCGAATGCTTTGGAGTGTAACACCACACAGAACAAAATCTGACTTAGCATTGTTTCCTCCTTGGTTTTAAAAAAGAGGTGTCATTTTTTTAATAAAGTACCCCCGCTGAAGGAAGAGGTTTAATGACATAATTTTGCAGAAGGGAGGCTGACTCAGTGTTGCCACTAATGGAGCGTGAGCAGAATCAGCAGAATGCCAGCACAGCAAAGTCAATCAAGTCCACGGGAGTATCCTTACCTACATGGAAAAAGATTAATTTAGTCATAAAAAATGACAAAGAGCTAAAATTTTCTTTAAGTGCTAACAATTTGTGGAACGGACAATCCTGGTATTTGAGGCAAAGATTRTCATGGAGCAGTTGGTTATAAACTCTTCCAAGTTTGCTGAGAGAGATACACAAAACTGTTCAAATGGGCAATGCTATTTTCATATAAGAAAACTATCAGTTCTAGATCAACTCRAAAAATAATCTATGCAGACCTAGTAGCAGTATTGTTTCAATAAGATTTTCATTTAATAAAAACAGAAAAGAGAAATCCTCATACCTCCATTATTTTCAACAACCAGCCTACTCCAAGGGGAGGCCTGGGCCATCATAAAGTTCCCTTTAATGAAGGAAATGCAGCTCGTAGTCACAAGCTACACTTAGGTCACGACTATGCAATTGACTGTGTGGTTCCAGTCAATGGTAATTTGTGTAGCTTTCAATAAAGTGTACAAAATTCTTACATCAAATAGGCAATGACATTAATAACCAGTGAAGACAGGATATGGATCAGTAAACAAGTACTACACTTAAAATACTCTCCCTTACCAGAGGGAGAATTTGTAGTCCTCCCTAAGAGCCATTCCATGTAACATGCTCTGAACTAGCCAAATTGGGCCTATTGTTGAACAAGCCAAAGTTTGTCAGTAAGCTTGGAGGGTTTTTTATGTTTCTTCCTTAATTTCTAAAGAGCAAAATGCTGCCTCTTCATTGTTGCATTTAAAACACATCCTGTTATGCCTGCAGCTCTCTTAAGACTGCAGGTTTAGAATACAGTGTACTTTATTACTGAGCCATTCTTGCACTTTTCGCTCAAAAAGTGTATGCGTGTGGGAGTAGCACAAGCTGCAGCTGGTTGTCTTTATATTGCCACCATTATTGCTGCTGACTGGTAACAAGGAAGAAGATGTACATATACAACATTTGTTTATTCTGTAATATTGCTGTACAGGAGATCGAGAGATTATCTTGGTGAACAATTTCTAATTTCAAAAAAACCTTTATGACCATGAAAAATATCAGCAGCATGCTGAATTTGTCTTGCAGTGCTAATATTTTGGTGTCATATTTTATCAGAAATATAGAACATTCATTTTCTTTTTCATTGGTTTTATAAAATATTGTATCACTAAAGAACCTAAGTGAGTCCAGAAATTTATGGGAAAAAATAATTAATTTCACTGTGCAGCTGCTTTAAAACAAGCAAACAAACAATTCAAGCAGATCTAGGATATGCCCCTTTCCCTCATCCTTCCTCTTGTTCTGCTGCCATAAATTTGTTGTGGATGAAAACTTTACAGATAACTCAAAACGGCAGAAGCTTTGATATTTTCAGCACTCTGGATCAGTTTATGATGGATATGTTTTTTCTGCRTAGTATCTGAAGATTGTAAGGCCAGACAACAAAAATCCCTGGTCATCTTTCAAAGCGTAAGCTTGGCCTTATATCCCCTTCTTCCTGACTCTTCAGGTAGTTTCAGATATATCTTGCTGCTACGCCCACCATGATCAGGTACTGCTGAAATTCAGACACAGTATACAGCAAAACACCGAGGCAAGGTACCAGCCAACTTCAAAGAGCAGAATAGTTTATTTCCTGCAGCTGATGCTTTCCCCAGCTGGCTCCTGCCTGCTCTCATCACTGCTTTCCCAGGCAGCACTGTCCATCCCTGGTCCTGCTTACATCATGCTGAAGTCAGCAGAGCTGGGCTGGGTGATGGAGAAGAGGATTCATCTGAGTTACTGAACTGCATGTCAAAGCACACGGCTAAGAGTTCATTTCCAGTTATTTCTGCTAATTGCTGTCGAGTGCATCTTTGTGTCATCATGGAGGCAGGCATCATTGGTCAGAGAAACCAGAGATTTGTCAGTCATTCGAAGTGATCAAGCATTATGCCTGAGCCCTGGCACTGTAGTTTTATTTTTGTGACTCTGCATGGAAACTGTCTAAGCTGACTAACAAGAGTGTCAAGCTGTGGCACCTGTGTAAAACATGCCCCCCAACCTCCATATCCAAAGACAAGTAAGATTGCCTGCAGTGAGTTCTACAGTGAGTTAGACATTAAAATGTACATCAGTTTTGCAGTGCAGAGCTAGGTTTCCATACAGAACACTATGTATATTTAATCAGCAGACCTATTATCAGGTCCTTGTATCGTCTTATCATAGCTTCATTTTGCTTGATTGCACTTCTGATGATCTCAAAATACAGTAAAGCTAAGACGTCAGCTTATTGCCCGGACAGCTAGTCTTTCAGCTGATCATAGGTCTGGTCATTGGGCCTGCTCCCTTTCTAATTCAAGAAAAGGACACATTTTTAGGAAACTGTGATACYGTTATTTGAGGGGAAAAAAAACTATATTCTTAGTCATGAGACAAATAATTTCTTCTTTGAAACTATTATCCACTTCTTTGAAATATTACCCACTTGTCTCTTACTTTCTGAGAACCTTTAGGTAGGTAGTCCAGGTTTTCTCAGTCATTTCAGTCGTTGCCATACACTCTGCAGCAGACGACACATTCCAGTTGGAGGSATTTAGCACCATTGCAATAGTGCTAGAAGGAATAAGCATTCAGCCTTTCTCGTGTGAGGGCGTGGTAAAGTGTGTTGAGAAGGGAGATAACTACTGAAGATTAGCACTTCAATGTGCAAAACTCAGGAGATTGAAAGGTATCGATAATTTGCAGGGCCATTCACTAAGACTGCAGCAACACAAAARGCAAAATGTTAGGAGCATCGGAAGAGGCTCCTGATGTTCTGTGTAGTAGGGATTTCAGTCACTGGAGGCTGACAGGGTTCCCCCGTAGAGTAAAAGCAAAGGCAGAAGGATTTTTCTTCATTATTGTCCGAGCACTTCTGCGGTAATGCTCCAGGAAAAGACGTCATGTCAAAATCTGCCTTTCTCCATTCAGCTGATGTTTGGAACGGAAGTAACTACTGTGTTGGCTTTGCCTAGCAATTAGAGGTACAGAATTTAAGAAAATTGACCTGTTTTGGAGGCTGTTACTTGTCAGCTGAAAAGGCTAGGAACATTGCAATATGAGCAGGTAAAGTTTAAATGTTATTATTTTTAATAATTATAGAAGTAGCTTAGTGTAGTATTAGTTGTCAGCTTTTGATTCCCTTTTTCCTTTCCTGGTTAAAATTTTGTGTAATGCCCTTTTCTGCTCATCACACTTTCTTGCCCCAGACACTAACAGTTCCTCAGTTCTTTCAAAATCCACCTTGCCTCTCTCCACATATTCATTATGAAAGACATTTTTTTGCTGTGACTGCAATCCACTGTAATCAGGCTTCCTTCCCAATTTCTACTTTCTACATAAATCCATGCAGGTGTTTCAAAAACATATTTTTCACTCTTTCGCTAACACACTTTTCGCTTTTTCTCTATCACTAGATTTCTTCACAAGATCTACGCATGCCTATTGAAAGTCTCTGATTACATTCTCTTCATAGTTCTTCTCTGCTGCAAGTCCCAGGTTTCCACTCCGCTTAGCTGCTGCTAAAGCTCAATTTCTGCTAATTGTTCCTCTTGTTTGCTGTCACTTTTACTTCAGTCCCTCTCAGGTACCTCCCAGAGTTGCCTATCTCCCTTATCACGCTCTTTTTCCTGGGGTTTCCGGCCCCAGTTTTTCCTGCTGGGGCAGGAGAGGTCTCTGCACATCAGCGCTCACTATTGCTTGCATTTGGATAACATCATGGGCCAGATAAGAAATCACTATGTTGAATGAGATAAACTTACTCAAGGAAAGCCTGTCTCAAGTCCAGGGCTCAGTAAACACTTTGGATCCCTCTGAGACCTATGGCATAAAAAGTATTCCAGCTCCTTCTTCCATCATGGTTTTGATAATTAATAACARTAAATGATTTCTGCATTATCTTTGCTAGAACTACTGGAATTTATAGTTATATTTATAACTCAGYTTTTGCAAATACTGTGAAGTTGAATAATCACTGAAATACACTATGTATGGTGCTTATGTGTAGATACTTCAGCATTTCTGGGCTCTACATTTTGTGAACTGCCTACACAAACAATTTGACCAGCTCTACAGTACTTTCTTTTAACTATAGAGCCTGATGTATTTAAGCTGTTGCTTAAATACAGGACAACACTGCTTTATTCTCTGCACACAACTTTATTCTTTGTCTTGTTGTTTTTATTGTTCCACTGGTAGTGAATAAAAGCCCGCATCTGTTCCTCAGGAAGGACTTAATCCAAACCTTATTGAATGCATTGGAAGAGTCTCCACTGGGCTTTGGATCAAGCTCTTTAGTTCACAAACAAACGTTTTTTGTGAGAATATGCTATTCATACATATTCTATTGTATAGAAGAGTTACAGAGGTTCCCTATTTCTAAAATAATGACTGCTCTTTAAATCTTTTTTGCTATGCCTGTTCTGTTGCAGGAACAATATGACACTGTTCATTATTGTTGAAGTACTGTAGTCCATGTTTATCATGCCCCACCAGTTGATATAAATGTAGAACATGTAATGCTGTGGTAACAAGTAGTGCTATATTTATATGGCTTTTCCTATGGAAACTGTAATTCGAAAAATACAGATACACTTACTGGCTTGAAGATGACCAGGCCCAATCAGTCAAGCGGGACATGGCAAGACATCTTTGAGGACTGCCTTATGTTGGATTGATGAAGCAGACTTGAAAGAGGGGTTTGTAGAATAAAAGAGGGATACTACTGAATGGGATTTTTTTTTCCTACCCTCAAGAAAAGGAGCAGACTGAAAGGAGTCACAAAGCTCACAGTAGGGGAAAGAAACAGGGGCTATTGTGGAAGAGGGTACAATGAGACAAAGATAAGGCAGGAGGAATCAAAGCAGAAACACTAGCTGGAGCAAGACTGTAAAGAACTTTAAGTGAAACTTTACAGCTCCAGATTTGCAATGACTGCATTTTCAGATTGCAAAGGGGGAGATCCATGCATTATTATGCAGTGGCATTCCTGAAAGCTGCAATAAAATAGATTTTTTTTCTTTACAATACCACAAGTACTGAATACTTATTTGGATTTCTTGTGAAGAGAAACTAATAGTTCCCGTGAATGGACGAGAACATAATGCCAGCGAAACTTAGGTGGTTTTTCAACCTGACAGAAACAGTTACTATTTGGTATTAGTCCCGTGACAGAACTGCTTGCAGTAAAACACACTATACTGTGTGGTAAGTGCTTGCTGGGCTGCACACCTAGTTTGTAAGCTGATGGTGACTCAGATAGTTTATGAAGCCAATAATAAAACATTACTCACTCAAGGAGCACCTCTAAGCCAATGAGATTACTCATGTAGTGAGTGACTGATAGAGATCTTGCCAAGCTATTCTACCACATAATAGATGTGTGTAAATGAGCTTGTTAGTCAGGTGAATAACTTCAGAAAGGAATTTTATGTACAAACTTTTTCTATTAGAACTCCCTAACCACAGCCGAGGTCCTATTACATTTTTCCAACTCCCACTAACCAGCAGTCCCTATCCTAAAACTCATCAACTTGTAGAGACAAATAAGGGAAAGTGACTTGCCTTCAGTCACATCACAAGTCAACACCAATGACAGGAATAGAAAAGGGAACTCCAGTCAGTTCTCTACCAGCAGCTCCCTGCCTCTGTAATTCACAACATTTCATCCCTGCAGTGAATACAAAGCATTTATGAATATGACCTCCAAATTTCCTACAGCTCTTCTGCCAACCGACTGGTGGATTTCTGCATTCATTAGCTTTATAAATGCACAGAGAATACACTGAAGTAGCATTTTCATCTCATACACGTTATTACAAGCTGGTGCATTCCCTCATCCAGCTCATCTCCATGCTTTTCTGTAGTCAGAGAAATAACCGGAACCACAAGAAAAGGAAAATTWATCTAATCACAAAATTTCTGACAGCCAAAGACACTTAAAAATTTGCATCCCAAACAAAACTAGTTTTTCATATTCGGTATAATTCAGCGCGGAGGCTACCATATCAAGCATCACCTTTCAGGACTGCACTTCATTTAATAAATGCTATAAAAGTGCCTGGCATATTCAGCATCATTACCACAGATTTTTCCTTTTTTTCTTTATTCTGCATTGCTCTCAGCATCTTTTAGAGTTCGTAGAGAACATGAATAGTGTGCTGGACTGTAAACAGCAGCCTGAAAAAATGTTCAATAGGAAGAGGTGTATCTTCTTAGAATTATTCTCCATTTGAAGATTCTCTGCATAACAATAAAAAAAATCTGCCTCACTGAAACCAGGCTCCCCTGGTTTCTGGCAGGGTCCAAAGTAAAAACTCTTAGTAACTCTTCTGTCTCATGGATAAAGCAGGAGCAGCAGATACTGATACAGCTTCATTCTTTCATCTTCCTATTTCTCTCTCCTCTCCTCCAAACATCTTTGTCTTTAATTTCCTTCTCTTTATCTCCCCATCCTGAGCCGTCTCTTCCCCTTTCTAACTCCAGGCCCTCTTTATTGGCAATGGTTCCATCCTCCTTCTGCCCATGGAAGAGCACACATCTGTACAGAGGCAGATTGTAAACTAGGTCAGTTTATACGGCAGAGATAAAAAGAACAGGAATAAGAGCCTTTTTGTATATTAACAAGGTCTCACATAAGCACGTGGCCTGGTTGTCAAAGATGCTGAGCATCTGCCATTACCACTGACTTCAGTGGCACTAGTCCACATGTCCACAGGCTGCAGATGTAGAAAAACATCCTCAGTTTTGCAGTCCCCTGCAAGCAGAAGTTCAGATACACAGTCTTTGGTGTTTTTGTCAATTTTTTCCAACATCTTCAGCACAGTCTTGGGACATAGACTGGGCAGTCACTGGAGGAGGAATGAGGTGATACTGGGGATAACACCTTTTCAGTTCACAAGCACATAAGGCAGACTTGAAATAGAATGACAAGGGAGGAACTGTCACGTGAGTTTAAAAATAACTATTTTTCTTGACAAATATTTGGTTAATGCAGCTATCTTTATATTCTTCCTCTTTTCAGAGTTTTTAGGACAATACCGACTGATCATGCAATTCATTATTTGGGTAAAGGTATTTTAATGTTACAGTAAAAATAAGGGAAGACTGCACTCTGGCAAAGATTAATTACTCCTTCCCCCTACCTGAGGCTCTCTGTAATGCTGTAAAAAAATTACAGAGCACTAACAAACTGCATCAGTCTCATTTATGATATTATTTTGCTTAATAAAAAAAAAATCTGTGCTGCAGTCACATGCATCAGTCCAGTCTTGTATGACTCCAGAAAGCAGGAAAGGGACAGAAGGTAATTGTTGGAACAATAAGATAGAGGGGTGTGAATCCAGGAAAAGGAGCTCTCAAATTCCCCTTTTGACAGTGTAATATAGTTGGTTTCCACAGATTTTTCTCCACAGTCCAGTACTCCCATTCTCCAAAACTTGGGGCCTTTAGAAAGCATTTTAATTATGATTCTGAGGCCTGAAGGGGACCTTTCTGCATGGTTCTGAAGGTTTCCACATAATTTATTTCCCTTCCTCCCTTCTGATTACTGCCTTATTCTGTTCCTAGCACCTGAAGTTCCTAAAAACCAAATAAAAGGTGGTCAGACCAGTGAGGCATACAGAAAGGATGCAACCCCCATCCTTTTCCTCTTTCCTCCATATCCCCATATTGCCATTTAGGATGACATGCCTATCTTTAGGAGTACAGATTGATACTCCTACACAGCAGGATGGTGGGCAGAAGCAGCAATGCATGTCCATGCACAGGTGCAGCCTTCCTTTGCTCCCTGCCTGCCCTCTGCATTTAGGCTGAATGAGGATGTACTGAGGTTCTAGCACCTTATCCTAGAAGGACAAAGGCTAGGAGTCCTGTCTTCGGGCAGATAACTGCATTGCAGATGTTCCTGGGGACATGCCTAGATGGTGCAGCTGAAACACCCCTGTTCAGAGTTGATCTCTCTTCCTCCTTCGTGTGCCCCATGCTAGTGGCAAGTAAATAATGTTCATTAAAAAGCCCATCCTTTGTCCAGAGAATTTACAAAAAACTCTGAAGAAGACAAAACAGATGACTGCCAGTAGAGAGAATGGCAGACAGTTGCCTAGGTCTGCCAGACCTTGGTGGGGCTTTGTCTGTACCATACTCTTGTGTGCTTTCAAACACATATATTTCCAAAGAGGGTTGTGGCTACATATAGTTGATTATTCGGACAGCTTCTTACTTATATTAATAGCACCAACTTATGTGTCTGCAGTTAGACAAGTATGCCTCAGTTTCTTTATACCATTAGCCTTTATTATAAACCATTTTCATTATCACACAGCGTTCAGGTAGCAACCATGCTTCCGTGTGAGCACCTGTGCCCTCGAGTTCTCAACAGAGAATGTAGCAGCTGAATTATCAAAAGTAGCAAGTAACCTCCCATTTAAAACACTGGCTACCGAAGGGAGGAGGGTAGAAAATGTGACACTAAACTTCAATACAGACTGGAGAGCTAGAGGTTTGCAAACCTCATGCCTGTACTTTCCAGATACAGAGACGCTAATTGGGTTAGAACTAAAGGACACTTAATGCAACCTATCTGAGAAGAGTCAACATTGCTGCTGTAAAGTCCTGCCTTAAACAAACCTTTTGGAGGTCTCTGAAAAGGTCATCAAAAACGTGGATAAGGGTGATCTAATTTCCATGTCAGACCGGGTGTCAAAGAGGTTCTTGACAAAGAATTTAAGGAGACTAAGCAGAGAAAACAATAAAAGGGAAAGCCCTGGTACAGCTCAGTAATTGCTTGGAAGATAAAATTCTAAGTACAGGAATAAATCACCAGTCCTCACAATGGAGGGAGGTGCTGGATGGTGTAGAGTTCTGCAAGGGTCAGTGATGCAATGTGTGCTGTTCAACGTGCTCATGCCTTACCTGGGAACTGAGTCAAATAGCAAAGTTCATCAAAGTGCACTTATTTGACAGTAATAAGAGGAAAGATTGTGAAGAATTATACCTGGACATTATGAGACTGAATGTTCAACATCAGAAATCCAGTACAGTTGAATGTAAAATGACACACATGGACAAATAGTCATTAAAAATGGTGGGCTCTGAGTTGGCATGATTAAAATCTCAGGGTTATGACAGGCCATAGAAACATCACCTCCTGTGCTCCGAAGCCCCTTAGGAAGTATTGTCAAGGAAAAAACATCATTGTGTCACCGTATGAATCCATGATTTGATCACATCTTAAATCCTGCGTATTTCTTCCACTCAAAATTAGATCAGGGTCATGCGAAAGAGTGATCAAGGATGGTATGAGGTACAGAACATTCTGTGGACAAAGGTCCCGATGAGGGCAATTTACGGCTCTTCAGCCAGGAAACGTAATGATGTACAGAGATTACAGCAGAGATCTATAAACCCAGGAGCAGATCTAAGAGAGGTCTAATTGTTCCCCATCTCCAGCTCAAAGAAAGATTAGTTGTTCCTCATCTCCAGCACTGGAGCTGAGATGATAATTAAGTTTGTATTGAAACCAAAAATAAAAGTCAGAGCTACTTCACAGTAAGGACAGTAGAGCAATGGGAATCCTTGCAAGCATATTTGGGTTCAAAGCAACATTAAAGAAGTCCATGACAGTAGTACTACCTATTTAAAAAAAAAAAAAAAAAAAGCGCCAAATCACACCAATAAAGAAAATCAAACCAAAATCAAACGAAAAGAAAACAGCTCGAAACGCGCGGCTTGGAAACCCCCGCAGCCGGCGGCGGAGTGCAGCTCCCGCCCGCCCAGCGCACTCCCCGCAGGCGAGCCGCGGGGCCGTGCTCCTTTCCTTCTCAGCGGGCCTCGGCCCCCCGCTCCCGGCTCCCTCCCTCCCGCCCGCCGCGGGCATCGTAACAGGAGAGGCTCGCAGGCGGAGGGTAACCCGAGCGCGGCAGGGCGGGGGCCGCGGGGGCGGTCGCGGAGGCTCCTCACGGAGCGCTTCTCCCTGCGGGACGGGACGGGACGGGCGCGACGGGACGAGGCGGGGCGGGGCGGGACGAGGCGGGCGGCGGCTTTGCCCCCCTCTTTCGGCGTCGGCCAAGGGGGCGGGCGGGGAGGGAAGTGGGGGAGGAGGAAGAGGAGGAGGAAGAAGGGGGACCCGACGTGCCGGGGCTGCGCGCGGAGCTGGCAGCGCGCGCTGCGAGCCGGAGGAGCGGGAGCGGTGTGGATAAGGTACCTCCGAGCGCCAGGATGCGCTCGTCCGCGCGGCGTCTGTCTGCCTGCGCGTCTGTGTGTCTGTCTGCCTGCCTCTGTGTCTGTGTGTGTGTGTGAGCGCGGCTCCCGGCGCGGCGGGAAGGGAGGCGGCGGTGGCTGCGGCCCCGGCGAGCCGGCCCTCGGCGGCTTGCGGGCGGGCGGGAGGGCGGGAGGAGAGGGGGGTAGGCAGGGCGAGGCGGGGGAGGTACGGGGGTGTCGGCAGATGTGCGAGGAGGGGCAGGGGGAAAGCGAGGAGGTGAGATGGAACCGCGGGGAGGGAGAGAGCAGGAGAGAGCAGGAGGATGCAGATGCGCGGAGGGGAAGGGAAGAAGCCAGGAGGAAAGAGGGGATGCCGAAGGGGGACGTTTCTGCCCTTGCCATCGGCAGCCCTGCGCGCTGTGCCCGCCAGCCCCGCGGGAGCCCCCGGCGTGCACAGCCCGGGCGGGGGGAGGCGCGGACCGCCGGGAGCTGCCGGCCGGAGCGGGGGACCGAGAACAGAGAGGCTCTGTGCGGGCATCCCCCCGGTGTTCCCCCGGGCTGGGGGGCGGCTCTGGCCCTGTCTCGGAGGCGGCCGGGGCCGCCGGGGGTCTCCGCTGCCCTCCCTGGGGGCGGCCGCCGTCCGTGGGAGACGGCCGGGTTGTGGGGACGGAGGGGGCGTGTGGAGGGGTTTCAGCAAGATCCTGGGAAACATGTGACGTAATTATTTTTTAATCAGCATGTGTTTTTTATGGCGATCTCAAATTTTCCTGGACTCCGCTTTTTGAACAAAAAATCCCCTGTATCTTTGTTCCAAGTATTTCTATTTTTAGATTCCTCTGTGAAAGCAAAGCGAGTTCGTGAGTTTTAAATATTTTCTTTTTTATTTCGCCTCTGCTGAGTACCACTGCAGTGTAAACTTCTGAAACACTGGTGTCTCTCTCAAAAAAGTTATCGAAATTATTACTGAGGTGAGCAGGCCGGCAGCTATTGTGGGTAAACCAGTGTTTGAGTTCCTGATAACATTAATCATTAGCCTTAAAGAGCAGTCATCGTATTGAAGTTAGGTTTTTATATGAAGATGAATTGCCTGTCAGATCCCAGAAGATATACATTAGGTACAAGTACCAGCCTGCTGTTAGCAGAGATAGAGCATATTCCCTCAGTTGTGATTTTGCCAATGAAATAAACATGTTGTTTTATTATGAGTGGTGATTAACAATTCAACGTTGTAATGATATTCTCTGATTCTAGCATTGTCTCATAACTCTGGTATGTCAATTTGTATTCATGCTGTGTAAGTGTTTTGCAGAGGTTTTGCCTATCTGGCCAGGATTGATTTCAATTTCACAATTACGTTTTCTGATCTCAGCAGACTCAGGAACCCAAAGAAGCTGTGTATATACAGCAGTATGTGTTATAGTGTGTGACTTTTTCTTTTCCTAAGAAATTTAAGTTATTTCWTGTCTTTAGATCACAGTATTTATGTCTCCGCACACAGCAGAATTTACAGCTGAAATTGCGTTCATTTAAGTGTATTCATTGTAAGCATTTCTGACTACTCACTATTGAGTGTTTTTTATCGATTTATCTTCATTTTGTATTTGAATGCCAGTCCATTTGCTGCCCTGCCTAGCCTTTGCCAAAGTAAGTTTTCAGAAATATAAAATGTTACATACAGATACTGTCTTTTGACAACTGATACCTTGTTTTTGTGTTAGTTTTCCTAGCTGTCCAAAGAGCACGAGTCCCAGGTGAGCTCTTAAGTAAATTAAGCCATATTTATAAATATCTTGTAATAGTAATAGTGTCAGTAAAAAATAGCTCTTGTGGCAACCGATGGTTATTTCCCTTCACTGTGGATGTACAGCTTCTGTAGGAAGGGATGTGTGCAGTCCTTTTAAATTACTCCAAATTGCTATTGGCTTCAGCCAGAGTTTTGGCTAAGTTAAGAATACAGCATTGTATGACTTAAAGCATAAAAAGTACAGCCAGCAGAATCCTGAGCAGTTTGATGTATACTTTGATCACAAGATAATTTGATCATGCCTGGTTTGTCTTGTCTAAACTGCAGAATTCACTTTTGCTATGGGAAACACCTGCTGATTTAGCAGCTGCTATTGATACTCCATTTTTATAGCAGGACAAGAAGAGCTACATAAAGCAACATCTAGAACTGTCCCTATTGTTACTGTTCACAGTGTGATTTTTTTTCTCTCTGGATGTGTTGCTGTTCTGATTCTCAGGCAGTTCTGACTTCAACTGATGGGCAGTACATTTATGGTTATGGGATAAAGAGGGTTGTTCAAGCTGCCAAAATGGTTTCTCTTTCTTCCTCCCACCCGTCTTTAAAAAATGAAAAGCTGTGGCAGCTGTCTCTCCTAGGAGGCTGTGGTGAAGGGGCAAATCTTTGTTCTCCTGTGCACCCTGTTTCTTGGATGCCTAGAGTTCAACCTGAATTCTGTGTTATTTTGATATAATTTTCAATGCTTGTCTCCTATTTTTAGGCTGAGGGTTTTTTTGTATTTGTTTCAATGCCAAAACTTCATGAAGGTTCCCTAGGAAATTCTGGACTCATAATTCATTGAGGAAATGTCTTTTCCAATACTGCCACCCTCTAGGACCAAGTCCATTGAAGTTGATGTGGGTAGGCTTCCCATTCAAATTATGGTGGAAAAAAAGTTGGCCTGTTAATTGATGATGATGCTAGCTTACCTAAATATTGCATTAGTCCTGTAGAGGGATGTTCTTTATTTGGCTGCTGACCTAGACCACTAGTGTACAGTTCTGTAAAATTAATTTTGAAATATAGTAGCAGCACTTAATGAAGGCCAGCAGATGCAGTTATATCACTAATTTACATTGGGTTTTTTGAGCCATTTGCCAAAGTGGTGCTCTTTTTCTTCTACATCTCCAAAATTTTATGTCCTATGTGCTTAACCAATTGTAAGACTTTGATGTGTATTGTAAAGTAAATTAGTATTTGAAGTTGAGCAAAGTCCATACTCTGTGAATTCTCCTATCTGGGATTCTTTTGCTCCTAAGAATGTATTTCACAGTTTAACTTCCTGGGGAGGGACCTGGCAAATTATTCTGCTGGTTAGTCTTCAGTGAGGAAGCAAACCTTGCAGTCGTCCTCATGGGGCAAGTCAGTTAGGGATGGTTTCCATCTCAGCCATGTGAAAATGACATGTCCAGTTGTAGTTGGTAACATTACCTATCCCCATATTACACCAAATGGGGAAGATTTTTACAGAGTCAGATTGGGAATTTTGGGGGATTTTAAAAACCTAATGGTGCCCTGTCATCATAGTCATTGCAGTTGACTGCAGAAGTCCAGACATTGACTAAGCTGGCATCTCAAGGCCCTTCCAGTATTTTCTGTCATCAGTTGAGAGTCATGGTTATTCAGTACTGAAATGTGTACAAAGCTTTAAAAAACACACGTTGCACACAATAACTTCAGGAGACCACATGTGTATCTCGCTCCATCCTGAAAAACAAGTGTGCATCATCAGTGCTGAAGTTTTTCACTTGTAGAGTAGAATTCTTGTTTCTTCTTTTTTGTTCTCTACATTGGACAATCTTCAGGGCTTTTCCACAATTTTGGCTCAATCACACTATGTTGAGACTGTAATTTCAGCTGTTACTGCAGGATTGTTTCCTAAGTAGTTACATTCACGTTGCTTGGCTTTTCTGGTAATATGACAGAATTAACAAAAAGGAGGATACTTTATTTCATTTTAAAATTCTGGGTTATCTGCATAAATTGTTGTTGTTATATCTGGTGGTGAATAACCTTCATTAATCTATTATAACTGTAAACCATGCCATCCTTAAGTTTAAAAACATATAGTTTTATTTAAGTTTATTCAGAGTTCACTTTTTGTTTCTTTGATGACAGTAAGATAATGTATTTCCAGGAGAAAGGAGAACTGAATCTTCAGAATAATTCTTCAGAAATGTTATTAAAATACTGTCTTGTAACAAGACTCAAGCATTGTATTGCTTAATGCGAGACTTACACGCTGTGTACCACAGAAGTGAGAGTTTTCCATAGGTGTTATACTGACAGAGAATGGTTTATTTAATCCCTTATTAATCGCAGAGAAAAACAATATTGTATTTAAAATAAACCAGATTCCCTCCAAAATATATCTACATCGATTAGAAAGGTTAGGAATATTGCTTTAAAAGACGCACACAAGCTCTATGGAAAACTTTGGTATGTGCTACTGAATCATGAAAGTGTATCCTGTTCATTTTGGAATTTTCTTCCCATCTTTATCTGATTGACTAAAGAGATGAATCATGATCCACGGGAAAAGAATGCTTCCAAAGCTCTGGAATTTTTTTCTCCAGAATCTGTTGGTTCCACTGTTTTCTTTTGGGGCTCTGGACATCATAATTTTTCTATTCTCCTCTGTGTCTGGGTTTAAAAAGGAAAAAGAGCAGAAAGCTCTGTGTATAAATCACTAAATTCACATCACCACATGAACTTCAGAAGGGAAGGGTTCTCAGCTTTATTTTGCAAGGTTTTGTGTTGCTTTATGTAACATCTGTTTGTAAAATTTATGCGTGAATCAGGAAAAAATTTTAAGGGTGTAGTGGGTGTTGTACTGGCAGGGAAGGTTGGCTTATATGCATCTCGTTTGTTCCCTTTCTAGTCACTGAAGTTGACCACTTCAACAAAATAACAAGAAAAAAAGTTTCCTGTCGTGGTAATTTAAAAATACCTTTAAACTGGTGGCACATATGGATTATACTCACTGAAACACATACACAGACACATACACACACTCCCCAAAATAAACAAGCAAACAAAACCAACCAAGCAGATAAATAAACACCACCAAATCCACAAACACCACTGCTTCAGTCACTGAGTAAGTAAGTGGGTATGACTGTTGACTGGGCCTGGGTGCAAATGCACCTGAGGACATATGCAGCTTCCTTCCTAACAGTTCTTCTCAGGGACTGATACTTGACAGCAGGGATGTTATTTTTTAACCATTAAACCCAAGAATTCAAGTGGACATCTTAAACCTCCTTGTCTGGGACAGTGACACCAGCATTGTTTAAGTTGAGCATAATAACAGCCTTTTTTCCCCCCAACACTCCAGGGAAAAAATACAGCTCCATCGGTATATGTGCTGGGAGTGCCTTATTTCTGTGTCTCWTTAAATGTGGGGCAAGTTTAGTAGTGCCAGTTAAGAAGAATTCACTAACAGACTACACAAACTAGATCCACCCATCTTTGAAAAAGCTTTACTTTCAAGAAGTTCCCCTTTTTTTTTTTTTTAATTGCTCTTCTAGGGCAGGTTTCAGGAAGATGACAGACCAGAAATAGGAATCAGAGGAAATGTGCACCTGTATTAGCATCCTGCACCAAATTCTACTGACAAACTAATTAAATAGATGTACATATATTAATAAAGCTTGCACAAGTGAAGAAGTAAAGATTGTTTTTGTAAAGTTGGTGAGGCGGTTGGCACAGACYTTTTATCTCTGTAAGTCCGTTCTATTAGGAATGTATCACTATTCCTGCAGCCTTGTAAGGAAGACAGTGTGAAGCCAATCTCAAACCTTTAAATATTTTTCTATCAGCTTTCCTCAGAAATAGGTCATTTATTTCCAATTTTAGAGTTCCCTATTAGCTGCTACCCTGCCCCAAGAGTGAGCACAAGAAGAGGTTTTTGTTGGCAATGCTCTTGAGAACCCACATGCTAGTGTGGGAACTACTATCAATAAACCCAGAGAGTCATTTAACCTGATTTTAAAACTAAGTATATACAAGGTGAGCAAACTATTGTGGCTTGTGCCATAGTTTGATATTCTGACTGTCCCCGTGTTTGCAAGACATGTTTTACTGGCACAGCTTGCTCGCACTTAGGAGAGGATGGCTATGGCCAGAATATCAAGGAAGGTCTGGAGGACCAGGTGCATTAGTAGGAAATGTAGCCATGAGAGCTCAAACACATTCATGTTGTTTCCAGTGTTCACTACGTGTGCCTGAGAGAAGGACACACCAGGGCATGTCACCAGCAGCATCATTCTGGCATGGCTTGCCTGAGCTTGGCAGAGCAGAGACTGATCCAGTGCTTCATTGTTCCTTGCTCCTGCTGCTGCAATCAATAAAAAGAGAAGTTTTTTATTTAAAAGTTATGGTCTAGCTTTTCCATTTGCTTGCATATTTTCAGTATTTTCGTAAATTCACATATTCATTTAAGTAGGACAAGGCCCTTTAGAACATCAGCAATAAAACTATTTATGGCAATTATGTATTTTCCTGTTGTGAAAGCAGTGGATATACTGAGCACACTGGTCACTGACCAAAACCAACCATTTTGATCATTTAGTTTTATCTAAAGAGCAGCACAAAAGAACCTATGCTGGCTTTAGATGATGTTCTTTGATTTGATAGGTACATGAGCCTGTGCTGCATCCATTTGATATTCCCAGTCTCCACAATGCTTCCCACCACTACCTTATAATGTGTACTTTCACTTACTCTTCAGTTTCAATTCCTGGCTTTGTTTAATTTAAAAATATCAAACAGAGACATATTGGCTTCCTCCTGCGTAATTGCCAATGAAAGCTTGTTCTTCCTCTCTGATTCTCAAGTCCATACGAGTGCCCTCTGAATCTGGTGAACAGCAGCTCTGAGGAAGGAGAGCACCAGCCACACTTTTGGAGAGCTTCTTACAATTTGAAATGTGCTTTAAAAGAGGAACCAACATAGGCTGGAGAAGTGCCCATTCACTTTCTGAAAATGAGATCTCTTTAACAGCATTTTTGATGGGTGCTCTATATACCCTTGTCCTGTTGCCTTTGGGCATTGCTGGAGCGATACACTTGTAAATTGACATTTTTACATAATTTTGATGTATAAAATGTGCTCATCTACTTGGTTAATGAGAACAGGAGTGGCATAGCACAGCAGCTCAGAGTGTGTATTGACAGACTTGTAGCGAATAGTTCTCACTTCAGATTATAAATATCTTTTAATTAGTTGATATTTTTGGCATTTTGGGATATATTTTAAGCCCTTAAACTTCTTGAAAAAGCTTTTTCCATCTAATTAACTTAAGAGATAGCTCAAGTAATTTTGCAATTTCTAGGAGGATCACCCTTAGGGGAGAAAAATCACATTTGGAGTTGTCACTGGAAAGCTGACAACAACTACTGGCATACTTAGACAGTCCTGAAGTCATTTTATGATAAGATCAGCACATAAGCAGGACTCCCCGGAATTTAGCTTTGAGTGGCAGTTAATTTCACAGACCTTTTGGTTACTTCTTGGGGCTGGGTGAAGGTGGTCGGCAGCAGAGTTGGATTCCAAATAATATTTGGTGACTGACCCACACTAGCTCAGTCTTTCAGAATGAAGTGTGCTGAAAAGAAGAGACTGCAATAGAGTTAATGATTCTTTTGGGGAAGTTCCTTGCTCTTCTTTTCATCAGATGTCTTTTGGGGAAGTTCCTTGCTCTTCTTTTCATCAGATGTCATTATCAAATGAACTTCTGCTCTGAATAAAATGTTTTAGGCTATTCTGCCTGTCATTCATTCCCCAGGCTGCTCCATTATTCAGGGGTTTCATCTGTATAGCAGCAATAGTTCAACAGCAAAATTGCTTTATTCTTCTCTGGTTCTAGTGGGATGTGTGGAAAACTCAGAAGYTCAGCTGTGGGGCATGCCTTGCCTACTGTTCTTGTTGACTCTCGCAAGTCAGTGTTATCTTGCTGGCCTGAATAAGGGATGTGACTTTGCTGCAGCAAGCTGGATAGGATTTGTATTAAACTGTGTCCTGCGGAAACCTGTTGTCTTTCTGGAAGAAAAGGATGATAGGACTGTTCTCTTGCATGCTCCAAGACTGTATTCATCAAGCTTTCTGAAGAGAAAGGCTTTCTGAGGCCAACTTCCTAAGTTCTTGGCAGAGCAAACTGTCAAAAAAGGGACTTTC
The DNA here is from genome assembly GCA_902810485.1 of Alauda arvensis. Taxonomy (NCBI): domain Eukaryota; kingdom Metazoa; phylum Chordata; class Aves; order Passeriformes; family Alaudidae; genus Alauda; species Alauda arvensis. The sequence goes on along the minus strand of CADDXX010000198.1, from coordinate 1,179,041 downwards.
CGACGGGATATTACCAACTGATTGCCAGCTGCCTGGGGTGTAGGTCCTTGGGGGCAGAGTAGCACATACATTTTACTTCTAAGCATTCCCCTTCCCATGCCTTTGGGACATGTTTCTGCAGAAAGGAAAATAAAACTGGAATCCTGCAGGTGCAGATGGTAACGTGTGATTGTGTCTGTCATCATGTTAGATACTGGTAAAAAACCCAGAGGCAAAAATAGAAAAAAATAATACATAAGTCACATCAACTGCTCAGAGGTGTGTGTGAAAGAGAGTGAGAGGAGGTTACTTATGCCAGTGTTCAGTAAATTGAGAGCAAGATGGAATTTAAAGCTGTGGCAAAGTTGCATTGGCCAGAAGTGTTCATCTGTAGATGCAGTGGATCTGAGATAAGGACTGAAGTGCTTCTAGCAGTGTAACTTATGCCATCTTTTCCTCTGTGTCAGCCTGTGACACATTGACAGTACTCATGCTACACTGCACAACCTCTGGAGAACAGAGCAGGGTTGAGCTCAGGTTGAGCCTCACTCAATTTTGTGTGAAGAACTGGTTCTTCAATGTTCCATTCATTGCAGATGCTGACACCTCTGCAGAAAATGTGAAACATCAGGCTAGGATTCACTGCTCACACCTTCTTTCTGAGGGTTTGTGTCTTCCAGGCACAGATGCAACTGCTGGTCCAGACTGGGAGAGTCAACAGTAAACATCTGAACACCAAAATGTCAGGTTTATGTCTGCAGGTACTTACCATCTCTTGGGCTGTGCATTCTTAAAGTGGTGAGGACTTGTAAGTTCAGTAGCAGAGTAGCAGCAGGACACAGTGGTATTTTATGGATGGGGCCTGACTGTACTTTAAAGGCATGTATGTACATGGATGCTTTGGCCAACATCCCATTGGCATCAGTCATCTGTCAGAGTGCAGGTACATTGGGAAATGCATCATGCCATTTAAATTACCTTTCTGGCTGCTGGATCTAATGAATTATTTCCTTTGGAGGCAACAGGGAGGGAAAGAAATGAAAAAAGGAGACACTGAAGGGGCTTGCAGTTTTTATTGTGGCAAATGTGAGTTTGAAATAGTGTGCCTGACTTTTTTAAAGAAGAAAAGGGGACCCATTTTCACAGCAGGAGAACTTCACTTTGCTAGGCATGATGCCAAGATTTTACAGGGACTTGATGGTTTCCTCAGAACACAGCAGGGGGCTCCAGCAACAATGGACCTCCATTGTGGAGGGTCATGCTCAAAATTTCTCAGGTTCTTCCTAGTCAGGCATGAACTCAGGCATTTTAAGTAGCCAAGCAGTATGGAAACAGGCCTCTGCTGTTCTGTTGCATTTCACCTTTGGGACTAGATGCTGGGTGATACCATTTGCATTAGTTGGTGAAATAGATTTTTGTGTATATTCTGTTGCTGGACATCAGTTAATTCTTGCTGTTAAACAATATTTGAAATTTTCTAGTTAATTCATATTTACTTTATTTATATGGGCTTGATATGGAGTTTACCATCGATGATAGGGAAAATATCGCAAGAGACTAAAACCAAATTTTTCTCTTCTGCAGCTTTCAGGAATTAGTAAAATCCTCTTTTGCTTAAATATACTTTAAGCAGCTTCACTGATAACAACTTAGGCTTGTTAACTCTTAATTTTTTTTTTCTAATCTTTAAAGTTTTAAAACATATCCTGGGCTGCAGGATATAATAAAAACATTTAGATTCAGAGTGTATTGTAAAGACCAGATAAGTCTGAAAGAATCACTTCTCTGGGTCTTTTCTTGCTCAGATGCTGAGGCTTATAACCTTCTCTGAAAAGCTGTGAAATAAGCTACCCCTCCTCCAAACCCAGATCCTTCAAACCCAAGGCCCAAGTTTTCAGTTAATGCGAATGGACATGGATTGGCAGAAGACCCTATGAATTTCCTGTGTGCTAACACAACAGAAAAACGTGCTACTAGTCTCTCACAGTCTGTGACAGCATTGTCAGAGCTTCTTTGGTTTGGCTGCGAAAGGGATAACAGCAAAAAAATAGCTGTCCTGGGAGTGCCAGGCGGGATCCTTGTTCTCCTGAGATCCATGATGGGAAGGAGATGGTGGGTAACATTCTTGTCCTGGAGAAGGCAGCTCTGCTCAGAGGACTGATCAAGCAAGTCAGCTTTTCTAGGGCAATGGTTGGCTCAGACCCTTGTTCAGTGGGAGGGGACAACTCTTGTATTTTCTAGTCTGGGTTACTTTGCAATGTCGGTCTCACTTCCGAATTTCTGTGCTTTTGTTCTGCAGGGCAGCCTGTGTACTCCCTCTACCTTTATCCTGTTTCTGGTTTGCTTCTCTTCTTTTGGTGTTACATGAGGGGTTTTTAAGTGTTTGCTGGCACTGGGTGTTGAGAGCTACATAAGAGTAAAGTGTACATATCCTAACTCCTTCCCAGCTCTGGTCACYGATTTGTGTGAGGTTGAGGAACCTTGAGAGGAAGGGAAGTAATTTTCTTCAGGGAAGAGGTCTGAGTGTTCAACTGATACTGTCAGTTTCTCTGTCAAATAGAGCTGTGTGTATAAAAAGGACYGTGATGTGTGACAGTAATGGTGGGAGCACCCAGAAGAACCTTGTCAGCTGAACAGAGTTCTTCTGCCAGCTGTGCACCAGTAACTGCCTGAGCTGCTGGAGAGTTAATACAGATCTGGTGGTGTGACAGAGTAAAGGATTTGATCCTTCTCAGGACCAGGACAGTCCTTCAGTGTGATTCACTGTTCACACTGTACCTTAGGCAGCTTGACTGAGTTATATTTTTGCTCCTAAGATATTGTCTACATTTACAAAGGCCYTTCTGGAATGCAATTACCAGGCAAACATTTTCACTTTGCTGATACTCTCATGTGTCTGCATTTTCAGCATCAGATAGGTATACATGGTATGCATAAACCTCCTCCAGAACAGGAATCCAGAAGGAGACCTTGAAGGCTACATCTTTCTGCTGGTCTCCTCCTAGAGTTCTGTTTCTGCTTTCCAAAGGATTGACTAGGAGCAGTGCCCGGGTTTTGGAGACTAAAGCCCTAGGGAGTGCCATCTGACACAAGCTTATACCGGGGTTGATTTAAACAGCCGAAAAGCACAATTCATCCATGCCTTTTTGTTTCCTTCTAGAATTTAACCTTCCCAGACAGCTTTGTGATACTGCAATGCTGTTGATTCTTTCAAAGAAAGATCAGTTTTCCATGGAAGACCACCAGTTGGCATGTACTCCATCATGGAAATTACCAGGAGAAGCTGAATCAGAAATAGCTTTTCACTGAAGAAAATCTAGAAAACCTCTTAAAGAAATTACCAAGAGTAAAGGTTTAATTTTTGCTTCTAAAGTCTTGTTCCTGCCAGTTGCAGTACTGTTGCTGCAGACCAAGCAGTTTATTCACAGAACTTTTAAACAAACAAAATTAAGAAGGTATTTATGAATTCCGGTTTGCTCCCGCATGAAGTGGGAATGCTGCCCATGTGCTGTTATTTTCTTCTTCCTTGTGGTGTTCTGGTCTTGTTTATACATTGCTCTGATCTTCTGTGAGCATCGTGTGGGTTCTTTACTGAGATTGGTAGGATTTCTGGTTTCTTATGTGATCATAGCTTTTGCCTTTCCTTTACCTTGTTTGCTTTATAAAATTAAGTCAACCTTCTGTGATTAAACTCATTGCATAGAAGGGAAAAATGTGAGATGTTTCCTGCAAACAATTGATGACAAACTCATTGTACTAAGCTTGCTGAAAAGGAACTTTTTTTTGGAAGGTGAGAATAAAGGAATTTCCTCCTCCACCCTTCTGTTGTTCAGCCGTAAACTGATATTGTTGAGAGGGAAAAAGTTGCTCTAGTTTTCCTCAGGATATGAGTGTGTGATCTTAGTGAAAACTTTTAAAGATACARCTGTCACTCTAAAGCTTTCGGTTTCATGCAGAATTGAAACATTAGTTCCTGATTTGTTTTTAATTTAAAACATAGTCAGTTTAGTTACTTTTCACAAAAGATATCCCTTTCTGAAGGTTCAGAGATTYTTCAGGCTAACATTACAATTCAGTGAGAATGAACTGTAATGGCACTCTCTATGAAAGAGTTKGACAATTATTACAACAGATATGAGTTAGCACTGGCAAAACAATGAAGCCACACAGAGCAAAGTTTTTTTTTTTTCAGAGGAGCATGGCTACAACTTGGTTTTGTTAGTCATTAGSAATTATTAATTGAGCATAATAATTGACTTTTTATTAGAGGCCTCGTAACCAATTAAATTATCACTGGCATCTGACACCTGGTGCAAGAAGTTCATTTCTGATCCAGCCTGACTGCCATTGAGGGAATGGGAAAATGCCTCTCAAGGGTAGTAGTGAGGTAGGATACATTCCATTTTTGTATTTATCATACARGATGCCTGAACTAGGGTTTGACATTACCCTCTTTTATTTGTTTGTGTTGAAGTCACTTTTATTGGAACACTTGCTCAGCATCGGGTGTGAGTCCTGTGATATCCTGTGCGTGTATTTTACTTAATCAAACTGTAAGTAGGTCCACCATTCCATTTTTCCTGATTCTGCGGGATCTCCCGTAGACACAAGCTATTGCAGCAATGCAGATCCCAAGCTCTTGTTCTGCCATTTCCCTCAAAACTTGAATTGCCTTTAATTTATTTCCCTGATGGTCTAGTTCCTGTYACCATTCAAGTGAAAGAGCAGGGATAGATTAATGCTGCTCTGAATATTATTAATAGTTCATTGTTACTCCCCTAATTAAGATTGGAAATTGGATTTAAGTAATTATATAAACCCGTTATAAGATAYAGTTTCTGTCCCAAAATCTAAAGCAGACAAAATAGAGAATAAAGACAGCAGATAGAGCTCATTGCTCAGTAGACACCGTTGCTACTGATAAACTCCACAGGGCTCACAAGTACTAGCAAAGAACAAAATTACTTTGTCTCTGCATACTAGTTCCAGTAAAATTCAAACTTAAAACATTTTCAATGGTTGTGATTGACAGGCTGAAGTTTCTACAAGTCTTGTTTTAACTCTAGGTAAGAAGTCACCTCCTCCATGCATGAAGAGCAGAAAGATGTAAAATGTGGTGTAGATCCTTAACTGCAGCCTACTAGGTTAACTTACTTTTGTGGCTATACTTCTGAAAGTCAGCTGTATCCCTGTCTGCTGGACCAGCCAGTCCCAGAAGATAAAAAAAGCTTTSAAAGGTTTGCAGCTTTTTCTTTTTCTTATTGCAGCATGGGAGGATCAAGCATATTGCTTATTGCTTATTCAGACTTTCACACTGGTAGAATTAGRTATTCCTTGGCTTCTGGTGGAACAGGTATTCGTAGTTTTAAATATGTAGTCTTTTTGGTGGTTCTGGACTTGTATTCTTCTACCCTGAAACTGTCACAAGGTGAAGCCTGGGAAATGGTTGTGGAAAAACAGTGAGGCAGAGGTAGGGTGAAAGGAAGCTCTTTCAGTCTAAGGCTGGGATGATGTCAGGAAGAATAATTGTTTTGTACTCTTAATTGCTAGCTTTACTCATGCTGCCTGAGTTGACATGGGTGGGGAGAATGTGGTGTGCCACATCTGCACTGACTCATGGGACAGTAGTCGCCTGCCCCCTCAATTATTTTTGGCTTACTGTGAAAGACTCAAGGATGACATAAGCAGGGAGAGTGAGATTCAGAGCACCCTCCATTTTGTTAGCTTGGACTCTGTCTCTGTCGCCAAGTGTAGTGGTAATCAAAGCAAAATGGGAGTTCAAGGGTTTTTTCTAGTTTAAGTGGAACTCTGGTGGCGCAGGCTTTCACATGAGGCACGTGGATAGCAAATGTCTCTCCAGAGGCACATGGGTAGCAAATGACTTAACACTGCCTTGAACTTGATTCTTAGGCTTTCCTGAAGCATGTCTGTTATCCACCAGATGCTCTGATCTGTTGTAAAGGAGTTTAAAAAAATACAGTACATGAAGTTCAAGGTGTTGTTTTTAGCGTAGAAATTGTAGGACATCACTTGTATCTTGCAAAAATACTAACAAATGCASGTAAAAACAACTAAAAGTTAGCTTRTTTTATATATGCTGTTTTCTCAAATTGGTGTATTTGAGTTACATTATTTGCTTGTGTTGTGGTTTAACCCCAGCCAGCCATCAGGCACCAGGCAGCTGCTCACTCCTGTCCCCACCAGTGGGGCTGAGCAGAGAATTGAAAGGGAAAGAGCTGGAAAACTCATGGGTTGAGGTCAAAACCATTCAGTAAAGAAAGCAAAAGTCATATACACCATTCAGTAAAGAAAGCAAAGCAAAACAAAACAAGGAATTATTTTACCATTTCCTGTCACAGCTACAGTTGGTCTGTAAGCTGAACAGATAAAATTGGCTATAGCAGACCCAAGTCCCAGCCTGGTGTATTATGGAATAGAAGTTACCAAGTGTCTAGGTAAGACAGTGATGGGTTGGATTAGAACTCAAACAGGGGACCCCCAGCCAATCCCATTCAATCCCAAATGCAAACATCAGATTTGCCAGTGAGCTGGGTGAGGTTGAAGCACAGGAATTTTTSAACCCCCTATAAAAGGGGGCATCCATTAATGAATGTTGGCTGTGTTGTTGCATCCCTTTAGTCAGTTGGGGTCACTTGTCCCAGCTGTATCTCCTCCCAGCCTCTCATGTACCCCCAACTTTCTCACCAGCAGGGAAGTACAAGCAGCAGAAAAGGCCTTGGTTCTGCATAAGCCCAGCTCAGCAATAACAAAACATCTTAGTATTATCAACCCTGAGTTCAGCACAAATCCAAAATACAGCTCCGTATAGCTCCATACCAGCTGCTGTGAAGAAAGTTAATTCTGCCCCAGCCAAATGCATCACCACAGTTCAACTTCAATAGACKATGTACTGAAGCAAGGGGATTTTGRGGCTGAATCAGGCTCAAAAGATTTAGTGAGAACAATTTGGAAGGGGTTCCTGTAGATGGAGAGTTAGTTAATTTCAAAGTAAGTTCCRTGTAATTTCCTTGTCAGAGGCTAATTATCACAAAATGTGAATGGCTTCTGTCTCCTTTCTACACATGTGACTTCCATGTCAGCTCATAATCTTGATAAAGCAGACTGCATGAAGCAGATTAGTAAAAGTGTGTCCATATCAATGCAGTTCTCTTCATACAGCTGTGTGTATACAACTCAATTAATATTTTGGTGCATGCTGTGTAGTACCATGGTTCTTTCTAACTGAAGGAATGCAGAGGAGTATTTTTTAATTTGAAAGCATGTGTGCATGGTACACGGTTTTGTTGGGTCTTCAGAACACTCGTGTAGTTGGAAAAGGTTGTATAAGCCAAGTATTTGATTATCAGCATTTATGGTTTCTTTAATACTCATTTCAATGTATTCTTTAAAGCCTTTTTCATACTAAAGAAGAGTTGCCTAACTAACTGTGTCCATGATATGTCATACACTGGAATAGCTCCCAACAGTCTTGACAGGCAGTGAAGGCTATGCAGGAACAGTGAAGCCAACAAGAACAGTTTTCTATTGATTTAATTGCTATTTCCTTACAGATGGCATGACTTATTTAAGGTAAGAAGCTGAAACGGGTGGGGGAGAATGGAAGTCTTAGCCATCTGATTAGGGCCATTTGGTCAATCTGCTGGTACTCTAGATCAAAAATAAGGCTGATCAAGTTTATAGGAAGAATCTAAAGCCAGGAGAAAGTGTTGTGTTATGCGACCCTTACATTTTTAAGTCAATTAAGATACCTCACTGGAAAATTTTTGAAATTTCCCTGGTGATGTGTAACTGGGACACTATTGAACATACAGGGGAAAAAAACCTTAAAGGTTGACATCTGCCAACAGAAATTAAGTGGAAAATATATGGGACAGCGCTGCACAAGTGATTGCAAATCCCTGCAGCAGAGCAGTGAACAACACAAYTTCGAATAAGTAAGGGGCTGCAAACATGAAGCTTTGGCAATTAGCTTGATTAAGGGAAGAAGGCAGTGATGGAGAGGATTCTACTCAAATACAGTTTCACTTGCCTTGAAACTTAAGGCTTTTTATCTGCAACTTCAAATCCTATTAGATTTAATCCTCAGYTGTTTGGAAATGTCACCATTGTCATGCACATTTTCCAGCTTGCAAGCTTACTGGCCCTTGATACCTCCATTACTGTCAGTAGTTTTTCACAATGTTTCCAGATGGAAATTCTCCTTGAAATCAGATCGGAGGTTGTGTTCACTTGAATTTCAAATTGTTCTCCCTAGTTCAGTTGGTAAAGAATATCATGGTCAGAATCCGTATGTAGTAAAACCTCAATTTGACCTGGTCACCATTAACTTGGAATCTCTCTAATGAGCTAATTATCATCTGTTGCTCATTTCTGCACCAATTTCTCACCATATACACCCTACAGCTTCATGTGGCAGCATTTTTGTTGTTGATACAAGTCAAATCTGCTAGTGCTGCTGTAAAACTAATATACTCTTTGCTTAGACTGCTAATTAGCATGACTAACAAGCTGCCTGAGGTCTCTGAGTCTGAATTAACTCTCTTATACACACTGCTCAAAACTAGAGCATCACTGAAACAGCCAGTATAGGGGTAGACATGAACAACTGGCTGACAGAAAAGAAGAGAAAGTCTAGGAGAAAGGCACTGGGGCAAAAAAAGAAGCGCTATCTTGTTCACGTCTGATTTGAAAGAGAGCAATGAGTTGTTAGCTCTTCTCAAAGTGCACTTTGCTGCTGTTGGAGCAGCTGCTCGTCWGCAGAAGGCAGGAAGTAACATCTTGGCTGAGGCCCCTAGGCTTCTGTTGCACATTGAAAGTTTACCCTTCAGGTCCAAYATTGCCCAGCTTTAATCCTTGGGATTGAGGATCCAACCTTCTTCCAGAAGCAGCTTTTATCACTTCAGGCATCCAAGGGATAGCTGATAGCAATGAAAAATTACTTGCACAGGATGGGAGGGCATGTCACACACCCCAGATGAATTGTGTCTCCATGGGGAGAAAAGGCAGTCAAAGGAATTCAGCCTGAGCACACTGTCCAGCTTTRCATCCATTAGAAATGCTCACATATGCTTCCCAGGGTGAAATGGATCAACAGATGGTCCATAATCCATTCTCTACAAAGACCATCATATACATCTTGTAATCTGTTAATGAGTGATAGTAACGTGTTTAGTTGGCTGTTCGTAGGACTCTGATTGTGCCTTATGGCAAGCAGGAGCAGACTCACTGTTCTTTGTCTCCCTCCTTAATGCTGCTTTTATGCAAGGTTAGGAAGGAAAGAGTCAAGGTGTTCCATTAACAGATACTGCTCTAAGAACCAACCAGAATCCTTTCTGCTGCTTTGTCATACTTTTGTAAGTCTACAAGCATGCCACTTCTCACTTCAGGCACTCACTGGGTCTTGTGGAGCAGAGAGGATTCTTTGCCATTTATAATGAAGATTAATTAATGTTAAATTTTGCTGCTGGTTGTGCTGAAATTACTTCAGTCAGCATCCAGCCCTGTCACCCAAATTCCAGCAGCAACTTGCTAGGGAGGTACTTAGAGAAGCAGATGTAACATAAACTAGGTATTTTGTCATGAATGCAGCTGCATCAGCAATCATCCACATGGAAAACCACTATTCTGCCAGAATTTTGGTTTTTATCCTCTGTACTCTATTAAGGGGGGCACTCATGCCTCCTGGTCTTTTTCACCTGGTTTTGACCTTGAATAAATTCAGGAATAATAATAAAATCCCAGAAATGTTAGAGAGATGAGAGCAGGTGATTCATACGTTATGTGTTTTTTCCAAGTGGTTGGGAGTTTTCATGAAGTTTTCTGAAGTTTCAGAGTGCATGGATAGGAGTGGGAGGGGCAGAGTGAGAGGTCTGCAGCCTATTGCTTCCGAAAGTGAGTTGGTACCAAGGCTCACTGCCAGCATTTGCTCATTTTCAGTGGTGTGTTAAGGAACAATAGTTTGCATAGGTTTAAAAAAAAAAGGTAAAAGAAGTTTTGCATCCTGCAAAAACTGGAGATAGCACACCCTCCTACTTGGCTTTTTTTTCTGTGTTCCCAAATCACTCCCTACATACATACTGCATGGTGTGGGGTTTTTAAACTCCTTTTGGTGTGCTCATCTTTTTAAGGATGGTGTCAGGTTCACCCTGGAAGTAATCTGCTCTGCCTGCAGGAAAGTCTAGCACAAAGAGCTGGGGGAGGCATAGCTGAGCATGGTAGTGGCCACAATAGGTAACTGAATGTAGACARCCATCGAGGGAGGAGTGTCTAGGGAAGCCTAACAGCTGGAGGAGGCATGGTTGTGTTATGGCAGTGTGAGTGCTCACATGGTGCCTTTTTCCTCACTGAAAAAAAACAGTAAACTTTGGACATAAGTGCTAGCTGTCAATTTATTGGTTACATGAGCAGAGTGGGGAGGGATGAAACTGTGGCCATGATATRTAAGAGTTTCAAGAAGGGTGTAGAAACATAACCTGAGGTGACATTTGAGCTGGCAAAATCCAGAGCTGAGTCAAAAAGGACAACCGGAGGCTTTCATGTCGCTGTGGTGCAAACAGCATCTTCCTACCCTAAACAGTCACTTCCATGAATGCAAAGGAAGAGGTCACTCCCACAGCCTCCACCCCTGCTATGTCTTCTCTCTCCCGTGACAAAAGTTAGCGGGAAGCTTATTCAGCTGCTTGATTATACAACAGAGTTCGGACTGCTGTCACAGCTTTCACTTGATTTAGTAATTTGTTGTTTAATTAAGCTAATACTGTGTTCTGCACTAAAGATRTGGCTGTCAAGTCATTGCTCAGTTAAGTTAGTATCTTGTCCACTGAGGCTGTCGCTGTCGTGGCACAACCAGCACTGCAACTGATGGAACGAGCAAGGAACCAATGGCCATGGAGTTGAAACTCTGTGTAGACATGCTCAACATGAGTGTGAATTTGCCCTCAGACCTGGCTTCTTCCCAGACTCTTCCCACACAGTCTCTTCMTGACCTCATGCTGGGCTGTGCTCCCTGGGAATCCAGCATGTCTTCTCCCACATCCCTGATGGCCACTGGGGATGTGCTGGAATGGGCTGAATGGGAAGTGAGCCTTCCTCTCCAGGGACACATCTGCATTCTCCATTGCACTGACTGGAATAGTTCACACCCCAGATAGTGCAGAGGTTTATACGCTGATGGGACCATTGGTTGCTCCTCTAAAAGTTCTGCTGTGTTACTTGTGCAGCATTCTCCTTCCTGGCCTCCTGCATTTACCAGCTAAAGCAGGACCTGGCCATCCATCTGTCATTTCATTCTCCCTCTGTCTGCAATCGCTTTGGCTCTTCAGCCACAGGTGAAGCAAAGACTGAGCAATCAGCAAAGCCATTGAGAGACTAATCGGTATCTAATCGTCTGCCGTCTTTCACCTAGTTCAATCGTACACCCTTGCAAAGATCATCTACAGCAGTAGGTCAGACTCATCTTCCTTAATAAGTAGGAAATTGAAAGCAAACACATCGTACCTCAGTTACTGGAAGCTTTAAAACAGAGATGTCCCAAATGTGATTTCCTTTGTAAGTAGAGCAATTTCTTTCTGCTTTTGGGTTTGTTGCTGCACGTGGAGTTTGGTATTTCTTATAAGGCTGTAAATGTTTTAACAGTTTCTGCATCTGAAGTAAAAATTTCATGACCATTATTAGCATGTCTGCAGTTTTGAGTAAACTGTAGGTAAAAATAAGAAGCATTCCTCTCCCTGAGGTGGATTTAATGGGCACAGTATTACTCAAGGTTACACCACCACCTCAGTGGATTTCCTGAGAACAGAGGAAAGTCCTTCTACATCCTAAATTTTAATTTATGCTATTAAAATGATACAGATTTAAGCTGCAATTGTTGCCTCATAAAAAACAGTTTTGTTCCCATCTTTTTTTTTTTTTTTTAATTAATTTGATTCACTTGTGGCAATGGCAAATTTTAATGGGATTTCTTTTTAATTAAAATGAGAACATGTGAATCCCAGAGGGTAGATCCTGCTTTTGTTGCAAACTCCTCTGATACAAATAGGATGCTGTTCCATTTACAGCGCAGCAAGAAAATAAATTTGAGGATTATCAGCAAGGCACAACGATATCACAGTTCTGCTCTAAAAATGTCGGACATTGAGAAAGGCCCTTCTTCATACTGATGTGCCTTTTATGAGAGAGGATAAAGGCAACTAAATATAGTGAGGACTGTGCTATAGCCATTGATGAAGGAAAAAATTAAAATTAAAGCTAATGGTCTTTGCTATGTAGGAAAACTTAAATGCTAGGATGGCCTCTCAGTCCCAGACTAAAGACGAACCTGTGTCAAACCTGAGCCTCTCGTTCCAGTGCCCTGGACTCACGTCTGTTTATGTGAAGTTGCGAGTGTGAAGTTCATGTGAAGTTCAGAGTGCTTAGAAAGTAGGTTCTAAAAGGAAAAAAGCATGGATTTTTTCCTCTCCCCCCTCCACTTTCCCCTGCTAAAGATATTGTAACTCCATTTTGAAGAGGAAGAGGGGGAAGAAATAGGTGAGTCTAGAGCTGGAGGAACCTTTCCAGCTTCCCTGCTGCACAGCCATGGAGACCAACAGAAACACTAGGCAAAGCCTTCATTCCAATTAATCATCAGTTAATGGCAGATACTGCATAAACTCCACAGCAGTCACAGTATCACTTGATGCCTTTCTCTGTGGTATTTTGTTGTTACTACCAYGTGCCTTTGTGGTGCTGAATGCCACTTGTGTACATTGTTCAGCTCCAGTTCTCAGAAAGAACACTATTCTAAGCTTAAAAAAATGTTTTAGTAGATAAAAGGGGGAAAATCAGCTTATATATATGGGAAAATGCAAGATAAAACCTATCAAAGGAAATTATGTTTTTGTGAAGCTCAAAGAAATGTGTTTTGTGTTGGGAAAACACAAACCAGTTTGCTCTCTTCCTGCACAGCTTGCCATCTTGTTTTTTTTGTTGTTTGTTTGTTTGTTTTTAATGAAGTTAGGACTTAAAAACCAGCATGTTTTCTGGAACATTGTTATTTTACTAGCTACAGATTAAATAAATCAAGAAATATTTGTCTCAGGTGMCTTTTTTAGTTGGACTTAGCCAAAGTTAAGAAGTACAGCAATTCACAATCTGATTTGCTCATATAGCAGCATCTCAGTCAGAAATCTCAAGTATTTGTAAATTACTTTGATAGTGAAGTAAGTAAAAACAAAAGTCTGAACCTCATCAACTTCAAGAGCCTGGTTAGGGAGGAAGAAAGATGAGAGATACTTAAGTTTTGAATTTTAAAAACTAAAATCTCATCATGAGTCTTTGTGAAAGTACAATCAAATTTTCTTTCATGTGTTCCAGTTCTCATTCAATAGCAAAAACAAAATTAAAAACTTTGCTAACTAGGTGTGTTTTGTAGGTTGAGAATAGTAAGATTGAAGGGGTTTTATATCTTACCATTACTTTGACTATTCCCCGTGCTGTTAATGGTCTTATTAATCTAAATTCCCTATACCTCCTTAACCAAAATGCCAGACAGTGATTAAAAAACAAATTCCTTCCTTGATGAAGGGAAAAATCAGTCATTGCTGTGCTGTGCCTCATTTTCCTGCAGTTCCACCTGCAAACCTGTTCTTACTAATCAAGCAAGAGAGACTTGTGTCTCAGCATGTTTAGACACTTGCACTGATGGAAGTCYTTCATGTGCTACTGGGGGATTTTTATCAACATCTCTCTGCTGTGGTTAATGACTTGTTTGATGTTAATAGAAAACTCACAGATACAGAGGAGACACTGAAGGAGAAGTTTACTTTTGGCCAGCTTGGAATGCTGTTGTAATTATGTATTGCTGTAATCCAGCGTCACCTGCTGTGGAAAGTGACCCAAGCAAGRGAAGTCTCTGACCAATGTGGTTGATTAACTGCATACTATAACAGACTATAATATGAACTTGATGATGTTTCTTGGTGCTTGCAGAGAGTGGCATACAGCATGGTCATTCCCACTCCAGCCCCAGAGAGTCCCCTATGCAGTGGGAGACTCCAAGAAATGTGATGCACAKCATTTTTGTGGCAGGTTTAGTTTGGCATCTAATATACCCAAGGCCCCTGAGACAACTAATCTGTATCTGCCCTTCRGCACTTGAAGAGCCTTCAACATAACCTGAAGGAGACTCTTGGGGAAGCCATGACTGTGAAACTGGAATGGGAAAAACGCTGCAAAGCCATTGACCACAGGCTGAAGTGAAAGCAAACTTGAACTTTTCATGCACTTGTGTGCATGAAGTATTTTTAAACTTCTTTGCATTCTTTCAGTGAAATACTAGTTTGTCCTTCATGCTGTAAGCGCCCCTCAGATAAAAACAAACCATTCTTTTGATTCAAGAATTTATCAACTGAGGGCAACTTGTCATAGGGCTAACAGTGAACATGCACTGAGGATTTTGGTGGGCTTATAGAGCAAAACTCAGCAACAAAATGAAAATGCTATWATCATTGCAATGATACAGACCTCCAAGATAACTCCTGCTCATTACCTCTGTCTTACTGAATTCAGGGGAAAGCTTTGTTAAAGCACAGCATTATGCACCATTTGGAGGTGGGTATTGCTGTTGGGGTACTGTCAGCCATAGTCCTGTGATGCACATTTTGTATTGTTCTTTGAGGTAGGAGACCCAGAGCTATGGCATATGGCTGAGACCTCTAAACTTTTTGAAAGATACAGGCAGAAACAGTTTTTGAAACATGTTTGAGAACAAAAATAGGTCAAGACAAAATGTTTTGCCTTTGGGTTTTCCATTAATCATTTGGTTGCATATGCTTAATATTATAAACCTGATTTTATTCCATAAAATTACTTTTACACCTTCTGGGTTATGTTCTGCTTTTGCATATAAAATTCTCAGCTTCTATTAGCACACTTAATTTAGGTTTGGAGGCCTCAACAATACAGACCACTGACATTTACACACAGCTGATTTCAGGGTGTTAATGAGGTAGGCTGATGCACACAGAGATTCCTCAAATTTAAGGCATGCTTAAAGCGTATATCTTGCAGACGACTTTGTTTCTGGTTAGGAACATACAGCATATTTTTAAATAGAATGGATAACTTCTCACTGAGGTGACCTTAAAGAGAAAATCTCCTGCACTTTGTTTGGACTCCTCATGTGGAACATGTTTTCTTAGTTGCTTTCTGTGTGTCCCCAGGATTTATGACCTGATTATTATGCTAAATCTACACCTATGAATTTTAAAGTGCATCATATTGTTCAATATTCTTGTATTCTTACATCACTCAAAAACTGCAGCCATGGAAGTGTCTCCTTAGGCAGGGCTTAATTGCCTGTGGGGTTGGGTTGCTTTATTATTTTTTTTATCTGAAGGGTTTTATAACTGTTGGATTTGTGTGAGAATATCAGTGGATCTTTTGCCTTTGTGTTGTTTTCAACAAATACAACACCTGTTCATGTCAGACCAAGAGCCTGCTTTTGTGGAGCCTGCTTCCAGAGGAATGGACCAATTTTGAAAAGGGCCCTTAATTCTTTAAAAATTCGTGGTTGCCTAAATGCCATCAACAATTACAGTAGCTGCTAGTATAGTCTACAGAACCTACAGATGACCTGTTCTGCAAAAAAGGAGGTTTACAGCAGGTCACATGGATTGAATAGGGAGGGCTTGATTGTTTCTCTTTCTCTGGGAGAACATTCCAGATTGCACGCTTAAGCACAGGCGTATTAAGGAAGAATGGTTTGCGATGCCTCCTTTGGAAGCAACACCCCCACTCCCACCACCTTCAAGTGGGGAATGACAGCAATTTTCACCCTGTCATCCAGTGGGACCACAGCCCCTTGCCCTGTCACASATTTCAAGGCACACTGGTCATAAAACAAAATGGATCCCATCTCTCTGTATGCATGTCTGCCCCACTTAAGTCTTTCAAGTTAGGTAATAGGAGATGCTTCTGGTGGCTTTCACATGCCCTGATATGTCCAAAATTGTCAGGTGTAAGAATATAATAGTAAGAAGAAAGAGAAACTGATTAAGATGTTCATCTTACTGTTTGTTGGTTGCAAAAGGATCATACTCTGCCACAGAACAAAAATTTAGATGTCCTTTTTTGTAGGAGCAAATATGTACTGCCTTCTCATGCCAAAGTGCATGCTTTGTGATGGATACTGTTCTGGGCTGGTCAGTGACGAGGGCTCAGGGCCAACTGAGGCTGAAGGCTGTATTTTRTATTGTTTGCATGGTACATAGGTGCACTGCAGCTGCATCCCATGCAGAACACTGGAGAATGTGTGTTAACACCRTGGCATGTGTTTACCAGCACTAAAGGTTCACACAGGRGAAGCAGAARCACCAGRGACACATTCCATCTTTGCTTCAAAYGRCCTTTGTAGAAGTGGGCGTTGGTTGCTCATTGCTTTGGCAAAGTGAGGAACTATTATGGCCGGAATCATTGTAATTTTACAGGAGCTTTAAAGTGAAAAGGATCTGGACTATGGTAGWTCATTGGAGAATTGTTCTGTGTATGAGAAGCACCATAACATAGAAGAGGTGCTGACAGGGTCTAAGAGGACACAAAAACAACTACCACAACTGAAATTCATGTTAATAGCTTAAGCAGTGCAACAGACATAAAGCTATATAGATATAGATATATAGATATATAGATATATAGATATATACATAGACATAGACATAGACATAGACATAGACATAGACATAGACATAGACATAGACATAGACATAGACATAGACATAGACATATGTAATCTCCGTCAAATTCACAATCATCTAAAGGGAGACCTGATGGGCTGGTGGGAGCAGTGCTTTTTACAGATTGGGGATGGTACAGTGGGCCTCCTCTGGATGCTTTTCCCAGAAGGACATGTACTAGAATAGACTCCAGGTGCACTGGACAGGTCCGTGAAGAGGCCAACTTGCTGGTAGCGCTCCATCCAAAAAAAAGTTAGCTGAAGCTGGGTAACACCAGCTTAAACATAGGCTTTCCATATTTAGAGTATAAGTTTTAGCTTATCTTCTTATATCTTGTGAAGATCAGGCAGGCAAGAACAATGCTGCCAATCAGACACTGAAATCTTACAAACGGTAAAAGATTCTCTACATGGCTTGATCCAACCGTTTAATCCTTTGGAATTTCTTCTATCAGCATCTTTAGCTTTCTTCTCATTGTCTGTGTGTGTGTATATATATATACACAGAGAGAGAGAGACAGAGAGAGACAGAGGGAGGGAAAGAGGGACTTTTTTTTTTTAACTCCAGTGTGCATAACTCTGGAACAAGATAAGTGAGACCAAAAAAAGCCTATCAAAAATWATCTGTTAAATCATAGAGGATGGCTTTCTCCAAAGAAGATTTCRGACAAGGCAGCTAGATCACAGCCAGCCTTTCATTTCATCCTTTGTTCTCTTTTTGCATTTGAAGATCGTGATTAATTTACAGATTTACAAAAGCACCTTTCCCTTGAAAATAATTGCACCAAAAATCAGGGAGCAAATACTTTCCTCATCCTACAGGAAGGAGTTATTTACAAGCATCTGCATATGAGCTAGTACAAGTAGCACCTGAGCTCCTGGGCAGAAGAGGATGTGCCCCTTGTAGGCAAGATTTAAGTGTGTTAAAATATAGTTCACCTCCCTCCAGGTAAAGTATTTGAATGTAAGTCCATCAGAAGAAATAGTAGAATCACTTACTGAACATGCTTAAATAACAGCATGGAAGTTTCAGAGACTCTTCGATTACTTGTACCTTGTTGAAATTACCTTCAAAGAAAGGGAGACATGTTGAGAACATAGATCAGTCCATTCTTGTGAATTTTCTTCTGAGACTGTAATATTTAGACTGTTCATGTCTCCCCCCATTCACTGGGAGGTGGTGCTGTGCTTCAGTCCCTCACTTCTGCTTCCCTTGCAGTTTCAAGTGCTGTTATCCTTGAAGCAGAAACACMCTCATCAAAGTGAATGGTCTAAGGCAGACGGAAGTTGTAAACTGACAATTCAAATAACAAAAAGGAAAAGAAGGATAAAGCAAAAGAGTTAGTCAGTTTCATGCCACTGTCAGTTTCATCTTGAAAAAGAGTGGATGAAAACACTTGAACAGGCAGGAAAGATCAGCAGTGCACTTCAAGGACAGGTAGAAGATCCCTCCTGTCATTTTTGGACTTACTGCTTTTCCTAAGGCAGTGTTGCCAAGATAAGGATTGGAAGTGGGACAGAGAAAATTAGATGAAGTTTTCTTCGATCTACATACTATATTGTTATGACCCAAGAGAAGAAAGCCAAATGAGAAGATACTTTCCTAGCACATCTGTGAGTTCGTGAGCAAGTGCAAGCCTTGTTACTTAGGCTTCTTACCTGATTCAAAATCCTAACCGTGTCTGGTAATATGCATGGGGTTTTCTGTAGAGTCACATAATTTTAGTCTTACTGTTCTGTATCTTCAAAGTAAGAAGTCTCAAGAAGATTGATCCTTTTCCTATATTTTGTGCTGTGCTCATGAACTTGATATAAACAAAGTCACAGGTATTTATGCGGTTGCTTTTAATAAAATTACTTTGTGTAATTTTTCAATACTGTTTCCTTCTGTTTTCATATCAGTTATTCTATAGATACAGACTTTTTAAAACAAAAAAAACCCCAACATGTGTTTTTGTTAAAAGCACATGAATAATGTCCTTTTTGACTAATATAACTAATGTACTCCTATGGAATTATTTTAATGGAGTTTAAGGAATCCTAGAGGATGCCAAAGGAAAATTGCAGCATGAGAGCAGAGAATAGTAGAATTTGTCAGTAAGGCCAGCCCTTGTATGAAATAACATTGCTTTTTAATTGACCTATTAAAATATCTTTATCACACTTAAATTCCCCACTTCCTCTTGATCTTGGAGGCAGTCACACAGCTCAGTTGTACACCTGTGGATGAAGGGAAGGGGGTGTAAACTGGGGATGCTTTGGGGAAAATTTAGCTTAGTTTAGCATGGGGATGTGGTGTGGGGAGGAACGACAAACCTAGACAGCAAACCMTGTGTCTGTGCTGCTAGTTAACATGGATGGACTTAGGTCCTGACCTTTAACAACAGACGTTTCCCAGGAGTGCCACAGATGCTCAGGATTTCATACTGCCTTTGCCTGCTTCTCCTATATAAAATGGGCTGAGGATTTAGCAAAAAAAAAAAAAACCATCTCAGTAGTGCCTTTGCTTTGTGCCCACTGACATCAGGTGAAGTTCTGCATCCAGTTTCAATGARGGAACTATGACTCGTTGATGAGGCAAAACTGACCCATGTTGATGCTTTTGAAAAGAATTGTTCCCATACTGCTTCTAAGATACAACAGACAGCATCCCTTACATCTGACTGGGAGATCTCTGCCTAAGCAGTAATACAACACCAGTGAAATTGAAAGGATTAACAGTCTTAATAGGGAGAGCATCAAAGAATGAGAAAAATGGGGAGGGGCTGACAGGCTATCTGCAGGCTTACTTGGGAGTCCTGGGACAYAGTGTTTCGGGTTTCTCCCTCAAATGGGTCTCTGTCACATCAGATACACCCAGACATTCCTGCTTTAATTGGGACAAATCCCTGTGCTTGCTCACAATGGAACTTGCCCTCCAGCACCGCCAGCTGYTGGCTGTAAACAGGGGGCAGAGTCCCACACCTCCATGTAGTGCAAATAACCAGTCCTCCCCTTGTGTGAACACTTCTTTGGTAATTGTCCTTTAGAGTACAATTGAATAGCTTTCCTTCTGACTCACCAACAGACCTGCTTATGCCCAACATGGAGTGATAACACCCTTTATCTTTCCAYTGTGAGAATCTGTGAAGTGCTGCCCAAGTCTTTCATCCTGATAAGCAAGTTGTGAAGAGTTAAAAGTTATGTGATAAACGGGAGGAATTSGAGGACTCATGTGTCCATACTTTACAATTTGAAGTAGTTAGTGCTCCTCCTGAACAGGTGGCTGAAGTGCTTGTAAAGCGTTTCACAGGAGTCCCTGTCCTTTCTAGCATGATGCCCCAAGGCCATCCTTAACCACAGAGCAGCTGCACAGGAGACTGCCATTACTTATGTACAGCTCATTAGCCACCATACAGAAAAGGGTGTAATCAAAACACATCCTGTCCACTCTCCCCTATGAATGAACCATCTTAAAGGCATTGACTTTGTCTGCTGAGCCTGCACTGTCTGTGAACATGTCCTCTTTGTTCCAGTCACTTGGGCAGTGCATCATCTCTCTGAGTGTGGATGTGCTCAGCCTTTGCGTCAGCTCACTTAAGTCTCTTGAACCCTTTCCACACTCAGGCATCCACAAAGAACCAGGATACTCCAAAATGTCTGTCAGCAAAACTTAGAGAATTCACAAATAGGGACACTTCAGACAAAAACATGAGGTYGAATATGTTCCCCGTTTCCTGTCTGGTTTTAACTTCAAYTGCATAATGGCAAATGCTTCTCTCCAGTTGTCTAGTGTTCTTTAACAACTTAGTGACAACTACCTACCAAAGAAATTTGATGTTAAAACTGAATGTTATGAATGCTGTATCTTAATTAGTAATTTTTCTCCCTGTTTTCCTGCTTTTACACTTCAACAGTGTCAGTATCAGCCTTCCTCTCTGAAGGGAAGTTGCTGTGTCTGCTCCCTTTGACTCTTGCATGTCTRTGGTACTTGCTCAAGTTTGAGCTTCTTCCCTCTGCTTTCGTTCTTTAACTGGGGCCTTGAGAAGCATGTGTCATATCCACAGCATCATATTCCCTTGAAATTGTTCTGCCATGGAGTAAGATATTAACCTAAGAGAAAGCTCTTRAGGAGCCATTCTTGCAGCCTTTCTTCCCTGGAAGATTTCCATGCTTAACCTCCTAGAAATAAGGACTTAAATTAGGTTCAATGACAGCCATGGAGAAATGCTCCAAGAGAAGTTCAGACAGTGACTTTGTTTCATGTACTTCCATTTCTTGCTTTTTCTCACTAGCACCATTTGAAGGCAGACTTGTTATTGCCTGACTGGAATAGAATTTTTTTCAATTAACTACAGAAATAAGCTTTGCACTAACCTTGAATTTCCTTTGCTRCACTTGGTACAAAAAGCACAGGTGTAAAAGCACCATTAAAAACAAGCCACAGCTATTAAAGGATAAATACACATAGAGACACAAACACAGTTTGGGCAAGATTTCTGTCTGAGGCTTTTAGAGTACATAAAATATTGTTGGTTGGTCCTTCAGAAAGGGGCTTGTTTTCTAATAGTGGAGAAGCCATTGAAGAAACATCAAAAGCTGGGAAGTAGCACTTAAAAACATGGTTTTAGTGGTGTGGTTGGCAGTGTTGGGTGAATGATTGGACTCAATTGTCTTACAGGTGTTTTCCAAACTAAATGGTTCTGTGGTCTCAGAGAATATGGTGGCAGTYRGGTAATGTCTCTAAAGAGTCAAGTGGTTCCCTGCTGCTTGCTGTTGTGTTCGCATGGTATGGATAACCTGACTTAGGTATTAAACCTCATTTCAGAGAATCTGCTYCCACCAGAGAACTGTGAAGCAGTGAAAAGGTTTCATTTCTCCCAGGCCACATGTGCAGCACCACTAGCAAGACATGCTTCATGTGAAGAACACCTTGCTGGAAACAGTGTCTAYGGAGTGTGGAGAAAAGCCCATGACTTCCAGGCAGGGAACAGCAGTGGGTGGAGAAAGAGGGTGTGGAAGTGTTGCTGTGCCTTCAGGATGGCTTTTGGGTGGGCTTTGCACACCTCGGTGCTGGGCTATCCCTGCATTCCACCCAGCACGCTGGAACAGTGCCCATGGAGCTCTGTGAGGGTGAGAAGGGCTCTTCAGATGGACCCCACTGAGGGAGAATCTTTCTCCCTCCAAGGTCACGCTGCTCTGTCTAGGCTTGCAGGGTCTGGCACTGGCTCCATCTGTGTGTAAGAGCCTGCTGTGCAGGCACAGATTTGCACATACCTCCACAAAGCTCATTCACATAAACTGTAGAAGTGAAAGCATGCCCCTCAAGCTGGGTCTATCCCAGTAGATGGGTCTGGAAGCACAGGAGAGACMAATTTCGCAAGAGGAATTCCTAGGTGGAGTTACATGCCGAGAAACTTGCTCAGACTGCTACATTTATCTTGTTTAGATGGTATTTTGTTTGGTGGTGCTCCTTAGAAACCAAATGTCCGCTTCCTTTCTGGCATAACAACATACTCTTAAACAATGCTAATCAAAGAGTGTCAGGGTTTCCTTTTAAATGTTGCTTTTTACTCTTAAGAGGTGGGCTGCCACTCACAGCCAGCACTCTGTCTGGTTACATCCAAAGGTGCTGCAGTTCCTAGTCAAACACGTGCTTCCACAAAGCTTTGACACTCACCTGTCCTTAGTTGTTGTTTGCAAACTTCACGAGGTAGCAACTGTTGGTGTTTTGCTTTCCTTGACAACAGTAGGAGCACGCAGCAACTTCTCCCTCTGCAGGAGGGCAGAAGTATCTGATCTAGATTGAAGGCACCTAGGAGCAACTCACAAAACTGCAATGCTAGAGTTAAGATTAAGGAAGAAAAACCAGTGAATTGACTTTTTTTCTTCTTTGTAACCTCTCAATTGAAAAATACATCAAAACACTCATACTTACTTCATTCTTCATCTGTGCACAGTGATTATTGTATTAGCTACCGGATTTTAATATGCATGTGTTTGGTTTCAAATAAGTTGACCTGAGCTGAATGATCAGCTGCCGGTCTCTTTCATGGATTGTTATTTTAGCATTTTTTATTCTTGCACCTTAAAAAATGCCTTGAGGTGAAATRCACAAGGGTTAGCTCCATATGCAGCATTGCCAAATTTTTATCTTATCTGCATGTACTGTCTGTGAAAGATAGGCAAGATCAGTCTCTSTGTCTAAATGGCTCTAGCCTAGCACATTCTTATTCTCTTTGTGTTATGCCCTTCGCTGTGAATGGCAGCTGCCTGTCTGCAAACAGCATCATACCTCAGCCTGAAACTGTTGAATAGACAGAAGCAGTATCTTGAACTTAATCTGGGATTTTAGACTGATTTTTCRGCATCTCTCTTCACATGTGCTGTTAAGACATTTCAAGACTTAGCAGACCTCTATGAAAGGCACAACTGGTCTTAGTGTCTTGAGCCAAAGGAGCATTTGTGGCTATGTAATGGCCACATAGCCACTCCTCATATCCATGCAGCCCACCCAGCTGGRTGGATGGAGGAGCTGGTGCAATAACCATATGGCTACAAGTTCAATACCAGTAGAGCAGGTATTTTGCCTTAGAGCGTGCTGGCTAATCAGTGTGGGCAAAAAAAGCAGCATGTAATAAGTGGTTCCAAAATGGCATCATGGTATGGCATTAGTCAGGGAACCACTGCTGGGTTTCTAGGCAATTGCAATGACTAAAGTGCTTTCATTCTTGAAAATGCTCTGTATCTTAAGTGAGATTCGTACACACGACTGCCTTTATCCATCCTGGCAGGGGCGAAGTGACCTTTTATGCAAGCAACATGAAGTTACTTTTAAGAGTGCACCAGAAACCCACTTGAGGGTCCATAGGGCATGAATATATATTCTTGTGCACCAGTACAGGCATACACGTCTCTGTATGTATGTATGTGGTGTGAGCCTCAAAGACATTGCATATGCACCAAAGCAGCTTTCTGCCTCCCCCTTCCCCTCCCAAAGGTTATTAACCCTAATTTGCCCTGCAGCAGTGACATGTGACATAAGAGAAGGCTGGGACAAGCTTGGCCTCTGCCTGATCTGGGCAGGCACTCAGATTAGTTAGGCCAGGAAGGGAAGACCTCAGCTGCCATAAAGAAAACTCAGATTGTGCTGCCTGTTGGAAACACTGAAGTAAGTGCGACAGTCTCACAGCATCTGTCAGCAAATGGGAGCAGGGGACTCCTCACAGATGTCCATGCTTATTGTCAGAAAAGGGCTTTTAGTAGAAGGCTTTCAATATAAGAGTTCCTGAGGCAGTGCAGGTAAGTTTTCATAGCTTATATATAAATGTTGCTCTATTATAAGTAATTAATTAGGAGAAAATGAGGGGATTTATACAAATCCTGTTGCAAAATTTCACCCTTTTTAAGGGATTGGGCTAAAAGGGAGAAGAAAAGAAGCATTGTTTGGAGAATTAAGAGGAAAAGAACATGCCCTGGGGCAGCTGAGTGCTCTGCACATGATGAGAGGCTGTTGTAGCTGCTGAGATTTTAAAATGGGACAAGACTTTGTGAACTGATAAAAAATGAAGGAATTACAAGGGCAGGCTAAGGTAATGCTGAGCATTCATCAAAACTTGACATAAAATACTTGACACACCTGGAGCATTATTTGACCAAAGTAAATGGAATTTTTGTTAATTGAAATGACAAGTAAAAAATTGACACAGATGGAATTACATTGGTRTTTCTCCTGCTGGTTTTTACTTCTATAAAAACCAAACTATCAGGATCATGGTGCTGTTATCGTGTCTCTTCTTCTCAAGATGTATTTCTGTATGCAGCCCTGTCACAGAGTGAATCCATGGATCTTTGTTCTTCATCCACCAGTGTTTCTGCAGTGATCTTTATCTGAGGATAAAGTGCCTGAATGTGTCCTATGGAGTCACTGCTTTTCTTCCAAAGACCTGAGCAGGGTACAGACCATTAGCTGTGAGAGTTCACTGCTGGAAGGACAGAACCTAGGCAGTAAAAGACATAGTTTTGCAATAAAATGGAAGATCAAAACAAGGTGGGAAGAAGCCATGAAGGACTAAGGAGGGATGAGGCTAATACTCTGCAAGATCCTAAAAATTTTTGATTGAGTAGAGCTGGTCCCCAATCACCAGACTTAACCCAAGTTGGGTTTAGAAACTGTATTTTTTGTAGAAGGATGCAACATCTGTCTACTCCAAGGAAAATCAGATTCGTTTCATGCTAATGTTTCAATTGGCAGCTTTTTCCTCCAATGATTTTGTCATGCTACACCTTATTTGGCACAAATTTATTAGGTATTACTCCTGTGGAAAAAAGAAAATGTAACATAAAAGCCGTGATAGAACCATGCCAGATGGCTGTTGAACTTTCTCTGACAAGCTGGTGAACAGGAATATTTTCACGTGGCTGGAGCTGCTGGGACTTTTTTCTGAAAGTGAATATTTTCACGTGGCTAGATGGGACTTTTTCTTTTCTTTTCTCCTCTTTCCATTGTCATGCAAAAGCGGCATGTTGTGAGACCTAGATGTAGGCTTTATGAGAAGTTTTAGGAGGGAGGCTGAGACTTGAGTGAACAAAGAAGAGCAGAAGTTTTCCTCCATACCCAGCTTCACAGCCACGGCTGCTAAGAGTTTGTGCCAATAGGCACTGTTCTGCAGCACTGAGATCCATGTACCTGTGCAAGGATACTCTGTTAAAACTTCACAAGGCTGTGCAGCCTCAAAACGAGCTGGGCAGAGAGTCTCTGAATGCCTGCAGGTAGTGCCAGCAGTGCCCCGGCCATGCTCAGGTCTGCAGAAGYGGTAATGACAGAGGGACCGGGGCACAGGAGGGAATGAGGTGTGAGGAGGGATGGAGCTGTTGGGGCCAGGAGGTGGCAGGGGCTGGGGCTCATAGCAGGGAGAGGGATATGGCRTGAAATTCAGAGAGTCTTGGATCCATGTTTCTGAGGATTATTTGTTGCATTCTGGTATTACTTGTGGCAGAGCAGTGTCATGGAGCTGACAGTCTGAGAGGTAACCGATTTTGTGGCTGTGGTGGTGCTGACTGCTCCAACACGAAGAGTTAGAGCATGGTGCAAAGGGAGAAGGGATTTTCTCCCTGAGTTCCCCACTGAGTTGCTGAAACTTTTCTCTAATGTAAACAAAGTGTTTGCGTGAGCACCCTCAGTTTCGTTTTTCCCTTCTCCTGCCATTTCATGCAGAGGAAATGAGCTGCAAGTGTTTAGCTTGGCACTGTAACTTTGGTAATCGTATCCAGGGCATAGAGTAGCATGGGCTGGTGCTTAATCATTCACTCATTAGCTTAGTGTCGGTGGAGCTTGGAAGACAATTAGAGGGTAAGAAATTGTGTCGGGCCGGCTGAGAGAATCAAGTGTAAGACAGTCCATGAAGGACGACATACTTTCTGTGTTTCTTGCTGYACTCATTGCCATTTCAGCACAGCTGTTGCTGCTGCTACCAGTTTTGGAGAAAACTGTTTGTGTTTTAAATGCCCATCTGCTTGCAGCTACTGTCATCTTTTAATTGGTATAATCYTGTCAGATGAGAGAAGTACAATTGTGAGCATCTCCTGCACTGCTACTGACTGGCAGCACCTCCTGTGCCATGCTCAGCTTTTTGCCTATAAGCTTTCTATATAAATATCTTCCTTTTGTACCCAGGGGTTTTCCTGAGGGCTGACTTTCCTTATGGGGCAATACAAAGAGGATTTCTTCCCTATTTGGCTGATTACTTGCTAGTCAGGGCATTTCCAAAACAGATAGAGGCATGACTTGACATTGCAGTGGTTGCATGGACAGCCAAGAGATGAAAGTCTGACATACTATTTGAGATTAAAGGACCTTTACTTGTTTAGTCTAGAAAGTTGCAGACTGGTATATATCAAAAGTTTATGTATGCATCAGGGAGGGAAACAACAAGAAGGGCAGTAGGTTACTAAACCAAATGGTCAGTACTGAAAAAAACTCAAAACAGAGACAAACTAAATATTGGATGCAGATTAGAAACCAGAACCCAGCCCTTGAGGATCAGACTGCCACATACCATAATCAGTCCCCACTGTACCACTGCCATGGCAACAGTAGCGACAAATTTTCTTTGGGGTTTTTTTTTTTTTTTTTTTTTTTTTTTTCTGGAGAGAATTTGAATAATTTCATGAGGATGATAAACTGTCATAGTTTCCTGCCATAATAGGTGATGGGACCAGATAACATAGGAAATCTTGTTTCCTTCTTCATAACATGCATTTGGTGAAGTTCCMGAGGCAGTTTTGCAGGGGGGCCTAATATACTGCAAAAGGAAAGCACATTTGAACTCCACACAAACACTGCTTCAAACTGTGAGCTGAACAAATTTCACAGGATTAGGAGAGGGGATACTGAGCTGGTGGCTTGCTAGCTGACCACCCCAAGGTAAGTATTTTGATTTAGGCTATTGCAGTGTCAATCTATGCTGTGTGATGTGTGTGTTTATTCAGTTGGAATCTGAATTTAGTCACAAATCACTCTTTCTTTTTATTGAGATTGCTCTTCAGCCRTATCATCAGACAGACAACCAAACCCAGCATGGCCAGGACAGAGGTGTGCAGGACAACAGCAGCTCYTTTAGCCTGGCTTGCCTGTGTGACTATGGCTGCCTGCTGTTCTTGCGTCAGTTTCAAAACCACAGTGACAGCACTTTTCAAGTGCTGTTAGGCTAATGAAATGCCTGTTTTTCCATGGTGACTTACACATGAACCCAGCTGTTGTCATCTAAGTGCTTGTGATATTTTCTGCTAAACCACAAGAGGTTGCAGTTCCATCATTAGTGTWTAATTCCTTTCACACTAATGCCTAGGGTTACACTTGGCATAGTACCTAGATAGGGACACCCTAGAAAAGCTGAAAAGAGCTGTTACGCAGTCACTCAGTATTTTCCAGGACAGACAATGTACATAAATCCCAYTCTTCTGTTCCTGTTGTTCCTTGTACATTGGTTGTCTCAGGATGATCTCTCTCTTCCCTCCACAGCAGTTCCAGAGAAGGTTTTAAGAGAGTTTCCTCTTCTGTTGTAGTTTCAGGATTTTTGTCATCTTTACCATTTGTAAAAATGTTTGGCTTTTGGTCTTTCGGAGGTTAAAAGGTGGTCAAGCAGCAGTTGTATCTGTTTTGAAAAGAATATGGGTGAGAATTAAGGATTTCCTGCTTAGGGAGAGCCATGTGAATACCAGGGGACGGAGCGCAGTCCAAAGCTTCTTGCACTCTACAGTCAGATACCCACTTAAATTCCTTGTGTAGTGAGCCATGCCTTAGCAGCTAAACTAGAGAACATAGAGCTAAACTGAGGATTGCTTAATATCTTCTTCCTGTGTTTATGGTGGCAGGATTTGTTTGACRACATGCCAGGAAGATGTTAAATATCTTCACCAAGGCAAGTAATTTCTGTGTGATGTGAAAACCTCATTGATCATGTCTCAGTATCATCACTAGTTGTTCGCAGTGCACAGACTGATGTGTTCAAGAGAAATTTTGCAATCAGTGACTGTTAAGATCTTAGCCTGGATGATCTCATGCATTCTTTCTGAAAAATGCAGTCAGGAGTGACATTCATGTATAGCTGCTAAGCATTTGGACAAAATACTTTTTTCTTACATTTTTCTTGCTGCTTTTCCTTTTAAACAGAAGGTAGAAACTTGCACTCCTCAAGTTCCTTCTGTTTAATCTTTTTTTAATCTGAATTAATCTTTTTAGGCAGTGTTAGTCCAGGCCATAGTCACCTACATGTTTTCACTTTAAAATATTCTTAAAAAAGTATTTCTTGTGATGAAACAAGTTTTTCAAAGTATTAAGAAAATTATTTCGTACTGGGCAACTCCTTGCATATGCTCTTACTGAAACATTCCTTGTGTTATTACTCCTTGGAGCACCTAGCTGATGGTCTAATCACTACACATACTTTTTTTTCCTAGAGATGGCACTTTTTAGTTAGGAAGATGGACATTGATTAGTAGTAGCAGTAGTGTATCCACAGAGGTTTACTAGAAGATAATGGAGATTGGTCATGTAGGAAGAAAAAAAAATATTTTATTAGACTGGGGGGGAAAAAAAAAAATAAGGACCCAAATGTTTTGGGTTTAGCATCCAATCACTAAATCACTAGCACACCTGCATAACAACTTGACTTTCTTCCACAAAGCAACAGGATGTTTTCTACCTTTTCATTTTCCAGGCTTCACATACAGGGTCTGGACAAAACTTTGCTGCTTTTATTCAAGCTTCTCTATTTGTATATGAAAATTTGCTTAGCCTTTGAGATATACATGATTGGAAAAGACAGACTTCTCATGTTGCTGATACTGGATGTTCTTGGTGTACTAYCTGACATCTTGCACATATAGTCTGATGATCAAGATAGCTTTGAATCTGGTCTTTTGTGTCACATATAAAATGGGGATTACAAAATGTTGTGCAAAAGAAGAGGTAAGATGAACAAAATATTAATTTAATTCAGGAGATTTAGAGACTGGCTGCTTTAAATATTTTACTCCTTTCCAACCTGGAGGCAGGAATGAAAAATGAGCATTCTCCCTGTAGGAGAATTCTTGCTCTGGGAGCAGAGGAGCAGCAGTATAGTAGTACTGCATACTAGAAACACCTGTCACTCTTTYCTGAGGAGATCACCGAGCTGAATTCTTGGGCTTTCTTGTTCAATTCTGCAGTTCTTGTTTTTGCRGTGAAGTGCTCACAACATCCAGTAATTACAGATGGATGCTTGGCAGGATTTTGCTGCTGAGTACTTTTGCCCACATTTCAGATCATCAAACCATGTATTTAGCAATTGTCAAACCTTTTGATTATTTAAAGTCTTTGAGTGCTCATGGCCAAGACTAACAGAGCCTCTTACTCCTATGTGGCAGTGTCCTTTGCCAGCCAGGCTGTGTTCTGTGTGACAGGTACAGGAAATTGTTCCGTTTCTTTTATTCTCTTATTTCACTGTTAAGGGAATAACAGAGCACAGTGATACCCTGTTTCTCACACTACTTCTGTGTTTCTACATGCATATAGCATGGACACAACCAAAGGCGTTTCAGGAAATTTCAAATTCCCTTATGTCAAATGTCAAACATGATGAGCAGAGGAAGGGAAGCAGAGGTGTTCTCCTCACACTTCTGAGACTGTCTGCAGTGCACTCTACTGCATGAGCTGTTGCATTTCAGTGKGGCACTGAGGGACCAGGAAAATGCAATGAACCATTTTAATGGAAAAAGGAAATTGAAAATTGTGGGTGCTTTTTCTTCTTGGGTTCTTCAGATACCAAAAGAAAAAAATACAATATGGATACTTACCTCATTCACTGGTGTTATRTGACAGATTAGTTATGAAGTCTTCGAAGAAGGAGATAAATTAGCAGGTGTCCTCAAAAGCACACTCTTTGCCTACAGCTCAAAATATGCTATAGACACCTTTCTGATAAAAGACACTGAGGTTAAATTATTTTTTCCAAGACGTCGGAGACTGGGATTGAAGTTGATCTCATAAATTCCAGTCTAATATTTTAGACATGTGCATTTTTCACAGCAGGAGTTTTTTTTTTTTTTTGATGCAGTGTTTCATCTTCCTTATTCATGGACAACTGGAAGACAAACAGCTTTTCTGGCTTCATCAGCTTGAATAAGTTCTTAACCTTATCCTAAGGCTTTGTATTTATTGAGAAATAGAAGGAGGAGTAGAAGGGCAGCACTAGTAAATCCTGTGCTGTCAGAGTCTCACAGGAAGCTGAATGACCCTTGTTTGAGAAACAAAAACCACAGAATGTGGGCGTGATGTTTATTGGTACGTGCTTTGCATTCTCCTCCAGGGACCGATTGCTACTGTGAATCCTGCCTACCTTTTCCAAGAAAATTTCGACACTGACTCTGCTGACAGCAAGCCGCTGGAGAGAAACGCTGTGAGGGTTGGTATTTCAACTTCCAGCTCTCCCCTGGTGTTAATGATTTTTGGTGAAAGGGAAGAATGATGGGCTTTCGGACGCAGTGGGCGTTCATTAGCATGTACTCTCTGTTAATAGACMCTGCTTGGATGGCACAGTCATATCTCTGTGGCTTCCCTTTTAGTCTGTTAGTTTGTTTGCTGTTTCTCCCTGAAGACAGGTCAACAATTGCATTGACTTTCTGATCTCCATATGCAAATATTTATATTAGCATCAGCGGCTCTGTGATCTCATTTAAAATTGGCTGTGGGCTGAAGATGTTTTAGTAGTCCTGTTTTTCTTTCTAATTACAAAGAAAGGGGGAAAAACCTAGAATGAAAGAGGGAAAAGATGGCTTACTTCTGCAGAAAATAAGCAAATTATACTTGTATGTGTGTAAGGTCATAAAAGTTCAGATTATGCATTTTTAATTGTTTACTTGCATGAATTCTTTCTTCATAATGCAAAAGATGTAAAAGCAGCTTCAGTGTGCTGTGCACAGTTAATTAACTGTTCTAAATGTGGCTGATAAATCACTATCTTTTCAGCTAGCTGGCTTCTGAGCTGTTCAGGAGCATTCAGTTCTTCCACTACAGAAATCAACAATCAGAGGTCTTCTTTTAAGGAAGCTTGTTTAATGTTMTATATTGAAGCAAAACATTTTGTCATTAGTATTTTCCTTAGGATCTCCTGGGTTTCAGGTAKTTTTGCAGACTTGGTTCACTGTCAAGTCTGCAGGATTGTATCTTGATACTTAGGTTGAGCCATTCTGTATCTATATTTTCACCTAACTTTAAATACTGTGGTATTTAGAGTTAAATTGTATAGGTAATGAGCAAGGCAACACCGCCTTTAACAAGAGAAAAAAACCATAAAATTATTAAGAAGGTACTAGATGAARTTACTTCAGTATGGGTAGGGCAGGACTGTGGATTTTGGTGAGAAATGGTCATTCTGCACATCCTTTAAACCCTCCTATGGCCATACTGAAGTAACTTTAACTTCATGTTACTTTATCAGAAAGGCAGCACTTCTTCTAACTTGTGTTTTAACCGAAGTTCTCCTGTRATCCATGTTAGTCCAGACCTCAGATGTGTTCGTTGTTTGCCAAGTAGGTGGTGAAATCAGTACTTTAGTAGTGTTTAGGTGTTTTTTGTGGCTGTCTGACCCTTCACTGTCAAGAAAGACAAAATATTTTTTGAAAGACAAAATGAGGAGGTACATTTTCCCAGAGAATTTTCTTAACAAAACAGTCGAGTTTTGTGCTCCAGTAGGACTGACATAACTCTGTTACGACTGCTTTCTGTACATCAGCTGAGGGGGGAGCAGTGCTGTGCACAGCCTTGGTTCTCTGGTAGGAGTAGCTGTAGGGACAATTCTTGTACAGTTTTTCTTGCATCCCTGTAATTTATTTGGGTGTTATTGCTGCAGTACAAGTACTGGAGATAAAATATTGAGGTTCATGGAGTCAGATTTGAGTCAAAATAAATCCAAAATTACTTCTTCCTCTAAAGAAACCAGGATAACCTAATTGCTTGATCTATTTGTGTGGACTTGTATCTGTGATGGTTTTGTGCTTACAAACAATTGCCTTAAAAGAAAAGTGAACGTGGCACTGGTATGTGGACAGTATCCCACTGTTTTCTGGGCAGGAGTAGGGTTCACAAGTGCCTTTTTGGCTCRTCACTGAAGTTACATAAAAGTAGAAAATAACAGAGCTTTGCTCTTGTACCAGTATCATGTCTTTGAGAATATGTCTTGTTCTCTAACTGAAAAAAATTTTAATCCATTAAGAAAAATGTAGCAACAAGCAAGGCTGMAGTATATCATATTTCCAGTGTTGAAAAGACCTCACATTTGAGTATTTAGGAGAAAACCTTTTAGTTCCGTTTAGGGTGGTAATTTTATTTAATGTGGTGATTGTAACATGAGAGTGATCACAGCAGCTTCTGTGTGAATTTATTATTTATTATTGTGCCGATTGTGAAGTAGAGGTCAGGGTGCCAGAGACAGGGACAGGAGGGAATCCCTCCTGACAGGAGGAAGAGGGATTTCCTTTCAATCAGGCTAAAAGGTMATAGCAAAAATAAAGAAGGCAAAGCTACAGATTGTCTCTGAGAGCTACTTCTGGACTTGTGAAGTAGAGTTGAATGCCTGCAATGGAAATACAAACAAATTTAAGATTTGCAGGAGAAGGAGCGACCCTGCTGTGACATGCTGTCCACCATCCTCTCTTTCAAGAGGAGGAGTGGGAGGTTCAAAGGTTATCATCCTATTTATGCTAATTGAGTTTGAGCTAAGCTCTTCCCAAGGAAAAAAGCCTCTTATTGAATTAGTTATTCAGTTCTTCAGGGTGCAAGTGGAATGGCTGTAGCATTGTCTTAGAGTCTGCTGGAGTGGCCCTTGAAGAGTACATCTGAAAGATTTCTCTTCGTTTAAGCATCCCTCAGATGCAGAGCAACACGAAGACTTGAGAGACTTGTGTGCCTTTTGCTATTTGTCTGTCTTCAAAAGGGGCCAAACATGTTCAGGTACACAGCACCCTGGCAGGTCCTCTGCTTGTCCATGGAGCAGGGTTTGAGGGTAAGAATKATTTATTTTCATAGTATTGTTAAACAACCATAATTTGTAATTGTATGAATGTGATGTAAAGGGGAGGCAGTGTTAGAGCTACTGACAGAAATTGAAGGATCTGTTGGATGTGTCTTGTTCATTCCTTCATTGCATATTTCCAAATTGCTGTAACTTGGGGGAACAAGTTAGAAGGTCTGTGCAAATATGCTGTGCCTGTTTATGTGTCTCTGCATTTGTAGTCATACATCAAACATTACTGTTTACTTCTATGTAGGAAAATATTGTTAATAATTTTAATTTCTATAGGCCCTTACATCCTTAAGCTTTTGAAAGGTTTATAGAGATGGATTAATTAATTAAACCTCGTAGCAGTTTTAGGAGACACATCTTAAGGTAGGATTGCAGTCTGGATAAATTATTTTATTCAAGGTCATGCAGCAAGTCAGCAGCAGATAGAAGGAAATCCAGAACTCCTGATTCTAAGTCACTCTAGTTGGTTAATAATTGTTAGTTGTCTTCCAAGTTAGATTTTCTTAAAAGCCTTTAGTCTTGAGGATTCATGAAAGTACCATTAGGTTTAGCAGAACAACTATGTCAAGATTGACATCTGAAAAATGTAACCTTAAATTAATTATGCTGTCATTATTTGTACATCTATTCTCGAAGTACTTGGCAGTATTCTTTTCCATGAAACCAGTCTACTAGTCTCTGATGGCATTTAATATGAAAGAGTTAGTTTGCAATTCAAAAATACCTATTGCATTTCTTTGAGTCTTCTGATTTTATCACAACTCTTGAAATACTTGGTGTGGGTTTTCTTTCCAAAAGTGCCAAATGTAGAAAGACCTTTAAACTTTGAAAATAGGTTTATAGGTTCAGAAGTTGCAACAAAATACCGGAAATTATAGTTTCTAAATAATGTCTCCTGATCTGTCTTTTCCTGTCTCTGTTCTTTAAAGAGGCAAATCAAAATTAAAACTATATTTGCACCATTATTCTTACACCTAATAAGACTTGTACTTAACTAGTTTTTTATGATTTTTGAAGATGGATTTTTTTGTATCTGTCTCTCTATAAAGTATATACTCAAAACCAGAATGAGCAAGACCTGTGTAAACCTATGTTTTCTATATGAGGACAGTTTGCATTTCTTGTTGCTAAGTCCACTTTGATTATTTCCTTTCTTATCCTTTTACCTTAAAGGATCCAACTCTACAGATTGTATAGATCATTTATCAGTCATTACGTAATCTTCTTTGGGATGGAGGTGGGATTTTGTGCTGTAAAAAGGGAAGCCCGGGGCTTCTAAAGAGCTGTTATTTGTGCAGATTTTCCCCCTGCAGCAGGTTCTCAGCTGGCTCTGGGGTCTCTTTCAGCAGAGACTTTAGTTTCTCAGCTATTCCTTACTATATCATAAGAGCTTACTTCTGTGTAATTACAAATTAGCAATGTATGGCTTTCACAGTCAGCAGTTATCTAACCACAATTTCTGCAGAAGTTACTCCTTTCCTTTCCCCTCGGTGTCTTAATCAAGCGTTAATGAAAAAAAAATWCTCAGAAAGTCCACGAAATGCTTTTTTTGTCATATTTCTGTGGAGCTTTGACAGCTCCACAGTCATAAGTTACAGCATATCTGATACACCCAGTATACTACCAGAAGCTATAGATGGAAAGAAAATTCGGCCATGTGTCCAGTGGGTCCCTGAAGGCATGGCATTCTTTATTGAATTCTGTGCTGTACAGAGCTGTTCAAGTAGTAGAGCAATGATAATAAATTTTGGACGTTTGTATCCGAATGCATTAAGGTGTCAGAAAGCAGAATGCCAGCTGCCAGCTTTGGCTGCAGTTCGATCTCTGGGCTTCAGCTCACGGTATTGCCTAAGCCAAAAATTAAATAGGGTGCCTGGGGAACACCAATATCAAATGAAATCAAGTGTGCACTTGCTGTCAAAAAAAAGGTTAAAAGATTAAATACATTTACTGTCCTTGCAGTGCAATACTGTGGTTGTGATACCAGTCAGATAGGAATATGTGTGTTTCTGTTCTAATTGAAATTCTCAGGAGGATGGCCACTTCATTTAAATAAATGATACTCTCAGTGATACTCAGAGCTTTCTTTCCCTAATTGCTTACTCAAAATCAGCCAGAGATTGCTTCTCCCAAAAAAGTGATACTGCATCCCTATATGGATGAAGTAATGCCTGCTGTTACTGTGCCAGGCTATGAAGTCATAGCCTGCTGTCTGCATACCAGCTATTCATTACACATGTGCATGGACTACTATCCAGGATCAAGCTAGTAAGTGTTATGTAGAGCTGTGCTCAAAAAGTCTGAATTCCACAGGATTTTATCTGGGTAGTGCTGGAATGGTTTAAAACTTCAAGTGTGGCAGCAGTGTGGAAGGTGTCCATAGCCCTCCATGTACAAATGTGCCCTCTATGTGTTTAAATAAACAGTGAAGTTTCATATAAATATTTGGATTTGTTACTTATTTGCATTTCTCTATTGCAGTGAGTTAATCTAGTCAAGCCAGTGACAAGTTTCACGTTACCTTTTGCCTATGCAGACACTCTTGTGCATTAATATTTATTAAATCATATTAATTAGACAGCTGATGAAAGCATACTGTTGACCTTGCTGGAGAAAGGCTGCAGTATTTCTTCTCTCTTAAGCCCACCCAAAGTCACCATTCAGCATTTCATACTTGGAATACTGTCCAGCTCACCTTTGCATGTGATCAAGCATCCAGGCTAAAACAGCCTACTTGTGCTGAATTCCACAGCAAAACTCTCATTGATTTGGACTAGGGCAGGGTTGAGTGTAGCAAGATACATGTGACAGTAGTTTGAAGATACAATTTATAGTGATGCCAAAAGTGGAGAAGTTTTGCTAAAACATTACTGCTAGGGGCTTTGGAGGTAGCCACAGGTACGATTAGTGAAAAAGCAGGGCTGCCTCTAGCATCCTGGTACATAGCAAAACTGCTCTGAGGCTCATTAGGGGCACATCCAGGCAGTGAAGCAGTACTGGTAATTTGTTTTAATGAACGTTGCTCATTTAAAAAGCTGTAATTTGTGCAAAGCCCTTAGGAAGTAAGGAGGAACTGTGGGAACATAAATTCCCTAAAGGAGAGTCACAGTCTTTCCAGGTGTGTGACTAAAAGACATAATAAGCCTTATGAGAAACAAATAAAGGCTGCAAATCTTCAGAGATCTGCAGTTGCTCTGTTGAGCTTGGCATTCTGATTTTTACTGAACTGCCGAGACTGTACGTTTGCACTAAATTGTTTTGAATTAGATCAGAAAAAAACCAGAAGGATCTTAACAGTAAAGGTAGATGTGATCCTTTTAATATTGTTGAGGTGCATTTGGCTGGGCTGGGTGATGCTTTTCTTTTACACGTGCATCTGTTAGTTCTAGCATCTCTAGATTTTTATGTTTTATCATGTGATGTGGTAAAGGCAAGATTTGGAAGAATTGCTCATTATTATTACATGTCAATAATACATTTCTGGGTGGTGGTTCCCAGATTCCAACTACCACGTATTAACTATGGCACTGAAAGCCAATACATTTTTATGCTTAAACAGAAGTGTTCTCTCTGTCTCCAGTGATTCAGATGATTCAACTCACGGCTGCTTCTCTTCAGACCAAAGAGCTGAACAATTTCCTGACATTTTTCATGCAGGAGAAGCTTTGAGCATGGTATCTAACATAATTCCCCAGCCCTTATAAGAGCCTGTGTTCCCAGGTAGATAAATAGCACTGCACAGTGAAAAACAATCCTCTTGTCTTACAACTGAAGTGGTGTTTTCAGACTGGTAATTTATCTTGATAGCAAGTAAATACAAAAGCATCCTGCAAGGAACTGACTTGCCCTTAACATAATGCAGCAGAAGCAGATGAGATCACATACTGCCTGTCCTCCTCTCATAACAGGTCCTGGCAAAGAACCTCAGTGTCCTRTAAGGTAAACAGAAGAATGAGCCACCAATGCCCACYGTGGCTGTATAGTACTTGCTTGTGCAGAAGTGGTTCTGTTCTCTCTGTACTACCTTTTMTTTTTTTTAATTTGTTTTGAGTGTTGGAAGATGAGCATTTTGCTGAAAATCAGAATTCATGTGACTGAAGGATGATAGAGGAATTTTTAAAGAGTAGCTATCTAACGATCTAAAAAAATTGTAAAATAATTTTCAAAATCCAAAAAACAAAAAGATTGTAGCTTTTTCTGGTATTAGAGAAAAGCTTGTAAACAGTCAGACTCACTGCTAAGAACTTGAAAACATGAGGAAAATAAAAAGGGCTAYGTAGCAACATTTTTGTGCTGGCAATTCTTGGCTTCCTGGGACTTTAATAATGACATTTAAGCAAATGGGATTATTTTTATTACTGTATGATTAGGGAGCTTTATTTCCATCAAGTGCCAGCAATACCAGTTTGTGCACATTATTGCAGTAACCTGGGTCATTTAATCTGTTGTTGCTAGTCACACTGCTGCACACTACCCTTAAACCACTTCTAGGTTGTTGTTTCTGTTCCCACGTGATGCCCTCCTGCCTTTCAAGAGTGTTCCCAGATCTCCTGAGCTTCTTTTTCCCTTCTTAGTTTTCAGTCTTTTAATACTGGCCCAGTGGAACACAGGTCTGCTGTCAGTGTCCTTCGTTTTTCRTATGACCAAGAGACTGGAGATTGCCAAAGAAAAGAATGAGCTAAACTGGGGAAAGGAGTGATGATACTACCAGATTGCCTGACCTGTAAACAGAAGCTCTCCAGCAGAACTATCTTAATCTGTTTTGAGCTGTCCACCATGTTCACTGTCCTCGTTCAATGAGAAAGACTTCAAGGCCCCTTCTCAAGTTATATTTGAGCTGCTGTGTACCTGCATTGCCATTTTCTGGCAGTAAATTAAAAATTCTGATTATGTGTTCATAAATTTATTTTGGGCCATTTTGGTACAAATTCTTAACAATTAAAACTTGTCTTCAGTTCCCATGAGAACATCTTTGCTCATTTTATGCTGGGAAAGCTTACATGGATATAAATACAAAAACATTGAGCTTTTGCTGAAGTCAGTTTTTATATCATAATGCCTGGAAAAAGACCTGAACTTGTCCAAGCTATGGCAATCGTCAGGGAAAAAAGTTCTTGAGCAAAGTCACAGTAAAATATGTCATTAATCATAATCCACCCACATCTAGGCATCATATCACCAGACACTTCACTGGAGGAAGGAACAGTACTGTTGATATTAATGACTCACTATATTCATGGATTATAAGGTTTAAAGCATCAGCTGTGATCCCATTATGACTGGCATTGCGACACAGACTACTGGATTTCCCCAAATTGATTTTTGTTTGGATTATAGTTTATCTTTTAGAAAAAYGTCCAGTTATGATTCCACGTGTCCTATAAGGGAGCATTAATCACATCCCTTAAATAAATTGTTCCGTTCATTAATTATAATCATTGCTAAGATATTCCTGTTAGAAAACAGGCATTATTTTACTCATGGTCTCCCTGAAAACTCCCCGGTGCAATGAGACATGTCTTGTGCTCCTTCCCSCTCTGAGGGATAGGCTTTGTCTGAAGATTGCAGAGTGACTGGGAGGTTTTTTTGKTTKTTTTTTACCTTGCATAACCTGTGAGGTTGGAAGTTTTAGCTTACGGCTCTAATTACAGTTGTCAGACTACCTAAAARACCTTCCTGTTCTCTTCCTTCAAGTCTTACCACACACTTGTGGTTGAGAAGAGTAAGGCTGATGGCATSTGCATGACCTCCACTTTTCGTTCATACTGCTTTCATCTTGTTGTCACCTGATATTGCAGCCTGCCCTCATGTGTCCAGCTCTTTGCTAAGCTCTGGTTGGCGGCTGTGACAAGGCTATAATTGCTGTTTTAAAACTAGGATACTATCTAGTGCATTGAGATCCCCATCTGAGCTGTGCTGAGAACTTCTGRGCATTAATCAGATTTCATGATGAAATGGTCCAGGTGAAGTGCCTTGGTTAGGAGTTCTTTTCAAAGTTTCAGCATAGTTAAGGGCTGTACTTACATTACTGTATCCACTGCAGAATTGGCATGTCTGTTGATATCAGACAAATGCAGACTCATACTAAGGGTTGGAAGAGAACCATTGGCAGACACTCRCAGTAGTTCCAAGATGAACCCAGGATCCATGTGGACTCCAGCATGTGTTACTAGAGAAGAAGAGTGCTTTTCCCAAAYCCAGTAATGAGGTGTCTGTGTGCAAACCAGAGTGGTGATGGGGAGTGCAACACAGAGGTGTGAGTCTGAGTGAGCTCTGCTTTGAAGACATGCCCTTAATTACGCTGCAGGTTTGGGCAGTGCTTCTGTAATGGTTGTCGAATCATTTCAGAAAGCTATGATCTTTCTTTATCCCTTTTGAGATGCTAATTGCTAGGAAGAGATGTCGGTGCTAACGCATTGATAAGCACATTAGCCATGTTGTTACTTAGTTGCTGAGATGTTCACAATTCCCTRGTAGAAGGCATTTCTTTCCTTTGAGTAATTTCTGCTTAGCTGGCCTACTCAGCAATGCTCTGTCGATGCGTTTCCTGAAATTATCAGCTGACATAATACAAAACACTGCTTTATGCATGTCTGTAAAGAGTACAAAGTTAAAAAGGGTAGCAAAGCATGATGGGTTCCACTGAGCAGAATACCAGCATGCTATGAAGGGCGTTTCTGGGTAGAAAAACAAGAGCTTTTCCATGCCCTCATACAACAACACAAAGGTCACGCTCAGGTCCTGCCTGGGTTAAGCTGAACTATCCTTTTGCAAGCTGGGTGTTTTCCCTTGTAGTCAACAATGGGAATAATGATGGTCCTTGGTTAGGAAAAATGAGAGCACTCGACTGTGGCATGGGTGTTTTAGATTCAGTGATTAGCRAACTCTTGAAATAGTCTTGGTAACTTTCCTATATAGGTTGTGATGAAAATTAAGTAGTACTTTACTCCTTTCTTTTCAGAATCTGAAAGTCTTAAGCACTGCATGTTAAGTTAGTRATTGGATTGGCCTTCTAGTGTATATTTTATTTTTCCTCTTGGTGGGATAGTGATAACCCCAAATTTGCCATTTGTTGAATACTTGAAATTTAGCATTCAGATCTAAACGAGTAGACGTAAATCAGTAACATCTAGATCTGTTTGTCCTGGAAACAAATGTCAGGAATCCATTCTGGGACTTTCACTTTAAGCATCAGGATTCCAGCATTTTTCTTTCAATGGTCTGGTCTGTAGCATTTGTGGTTCATAAAAACAAATGAGCTCTGCTTTCAGTACATTTGGAGCTGGTCCAGATCTCCGCTGTTGTCCATGKGCAAACTGCTGCTCACCATTCCAGAAGAGAGGCCGATTCCCACGTTCATCCCACTTACAAACAGCAAAACAACTTGGTTTTTCTTCTGGCTGTAAAAAAAGTGGCCTTTTTTACAGTGAGTGACTTTTTAGTGGTACAGTTGTATCCTTGTATTCACAAAATTTTCAAAGTTCATGGTGWCTCTGAAGTGGTACTGTGATTATGAGTTTAATTTCATTTGCCTTTTAATACTGCTAAGAGGATTTTTTTTTCACCTGTGATGTAAGAAATGTTAAATGCTATCTGATGAAAATACATTTGTTATTTATAGGTAAATCCAATTATTTAGTTAATGGATCTTAAAAATAGCTGTAAGAAGTGATCATTTATATATTTGCAAACAACTGATTGTGATTTCCCTCCTAGAAAACATCCACTGTGATTGATTTGTGAGTATTCAGCTTTGTGAAAGGAAAACCAGACCTGTTAGCATAACTTTATCTTGCATGTCACAGACAACAGAYAAATCAGTACCTATTGAGCCACCCTGTAATTGCATTAGTCTGTAAACTTCTGGTGGCCTGGTTTCCTCTCKTATTAAATGGAATGTGAAGGGTTGGAGACATACTTGCACTTGTAGATTAGACATTTCCTTTTTTGGAGGTCAGCTTTACTAGCTTGGGTTTTTTTCCTTAAAACTAAGACATGGTTTTGGTCGGGTGTTTTTTTTTGTTCTGCCAGAAAACTGTAATGCATTATGCAAAAATGTTCATTTGTTTTAAGCCAGGATTATTTATAGGTCAGAGTTCTCACATGATGAACACACTGCCAGCTTTAGGTCCTCATAAGGAATACAAATTCAGTTTTGAGACTAGCTGTTGTATTTCTTTTTCCAGTTACAATAACTAATTTAGGTCCCTGTCTCATTTTGAATGTGTCAGTTTTGATAAATTATAATCACCTCACAAAACTCTCCTGTCTGTCACTTTGTGAGTTACAAAGTGTGTAAAAAGAAACGTAAAATACATTTTTATATTCCTCATGAAAGTTCTTTTTGAACACCAAGTTCTTGTTAACCTGTCAATCAGAAAGGGAAACCACCMAACGAACTTGTCAGTGGGGACAGGCAGGGATTGCTGCGATGTTTTTGTTGTGTGAAAATCAGCTTGAGATTTTTCCTGAGTTTCTAAGCTCTCCTGTATTAAAACCAGAGAAGCCAACTGGGGGCAATAAAGTTAGACATGTGCTTAAGTATTTTTTTGGGAGCGTGCAGCAAGGGGAAGGAGTTTGTAATGAGAAGCCGCAGGCCTGCTGCCTGCTTCATCTGAGAGCTGCCACTACCCTGCTTGCTTCGCTGGGCCCTTTGGCTGCTCCCAAGAAAGTAAAGAGCCAAGGTTTGCCCCAAATCTGCTGTATGACCAGAGAATCCTGTTCAGACTAGAGCTAGGCAAGCACCAAACAAATAGCTCGTACTCCAAACCTTAGGCATTCAGCCTATAAGTAATTACAGTTCCAATCCTTTTACAGTATGTATTAATAATGCCAGATAAATCTTGTTTCCAGTGGGCTAAAGGCCTGTTTACTACCCAGTCGTTCGAAGAAGCAACAGTCAGAAATMAAAGTGAAGCTGATCTATGGTCTAATTCTGTGATCCTGGAAAAGCAGATGATGTCCTTGGCGTACTCCATGGTTACATTCTTGGCCATTTCTAATGGTACCTGTTCAGTATGGAAGGAAGAAGGATCAATGCAAACCCCCCCCAAAAATGATTGCAGCATGAGTATTTCGTTTGGTGGACAAAGGACAGCTGTCATAAGAAATTTCTCACAATCCCCACACTGTTTTTTACTGACAACCATCCTTGCTCTCCCTGTGGTTGTGTGAAGAAGGGTTGTCTGTGAGGGAGGAGGTTTCAAAATGGATAAATTTGTCAGAATTTCATGCTAGAGTAACAATCTTAAAACAGGAGTCACATGGTTTCCCTTGTTGGTGGCTCCTTTTCAGCTGGTAATGCTCCACAAGTAATCCACTGAGTGGTAATCCAGCTCTTCCTCCAGAACTTGAAGCTGTTCTGCCTTTCCTCCTGAACCATGTCACAGTTTTCTGTCACATTTTGGGCTAGTTTATGCTATATATTGCAGGAAAGGACTACTGCACTGGAGGGAGAGGAGGTACTGTCACAGAACCATTCACCAGCAGGTCCTGCGTAAAATCTCGTGTTGGGTACAGTGCCATACCAAGGCATTAATGCCCTGGCATTTAATTGACAAGTCTTGCTGTGAGTCAAATATTTGGTATGCTGCTAAATGC
Organism: Alauda arvensis; assembly: GCA_902810485.1. Taxonomy (NCBI): domain Eukaryota; kingdom Metazoa; phylum Chordata; class Aves; order Passeriformes; family Alaudidae; genus Alauda; species Alauda arvensis. The sequence goes on along the minus strand of CADDXX010000198.1, from coordinate 1,136,189 downwards.
TTGTTGTTTTTTCAAATACTTTCCCCRGTTTTAGGTTGTCCCAATTTGATGAATGCCTTAATGGCTGAATGTCTACATTTTGTAAAATGGCCTAGGAGGGTGCTATGCTGCAGAAAATATTTTTTAAAATASTAATTGAGAATAATCTGTGAAATTAAGGTAATTTCATGGGATGTTGGGAAACACCTAGGTGCTTACAGGTTAGAGGTATTTGTATGGTGGGACAAGAAAGATGCAAGGTTTTGTTCTTGYCCATCATCCCTGTAAAAGAATGACAGAATGGCTTTATGGATTTCTTCTTGCCTGCACTTTCCAGACTGCATAGTTCAATATATGAAATTGCAGTACATCACATGTTTCTCCAGCTGCATGTGTACAATTTTCCATACAGTAGTATAGGTTGGGAAGATACTGTGAGCTGGGCAGTCTTTCCTTGTCTTAGAATTTGCCATGAGATAGCATGTATTGTTATGTGCAAAGATGCAAGAGATAAAGCTCAGCATAAAGTCATCCTCTGGCCCCACAGAGTTACCACAGTGGGAACTGCTTCCTGTCTGTTTCCCTCTAAATGTAGGGATAGATAGATAGATAGATAGATAGATAGATAGATAGATAGATAGATAGATAGATAGATAGATAGATAGATAGAATGTATGCCAGAAAGAGGAAGGGATGAGCTCTTTTGACATGCAGGTTTGATTACTGCAGTTCCCAAGTATTCTGCAGCAGAGAGCCTCTCACTGCTCCTCCAGACAGCTGTAGACAGGGGACACAGGCTAGAACAACATTTGCAATTACTTTCCAAAACCCTGCATTCCTGCCATTATTAGAGCCCTAATTTGCTGAGCATTTGATTTGAGCCCAGGAAGTCATTATGGGTTGGTTTTATTGTTGCTATTATTGTAATAGGAGGAGGGAATTAAAAACAAATGCCTCAATGCTGGTGTTTGACTAGAGTGAGAGACGTATCTGTGAATGCCTGGAAAAGGCCAGACAGGAGGACTGCTGGGCAGTTGATGAGCTGTGTTTCAGCATTATGTTCCGAGTAGGAYCCATACATTCTGGAAATAAAACTCAGAAAAGAGACATTTCAGACACACGAGTTAGCATAGGTAATAATAATTCCAAGTTCTCCAGTCTCSAAGCGGCAGCAGTTGCTGTTTCTCTCTCAGCAGTGATAAGAAGGCCTCTGGCAGATGCTCCCCACATGGAGCATCTGTGATACTCAAGGCTGGCCACAAGAGGAAATTCCTTTTAAGTGACAGAAATTATGGGAGGCCTCGTGTCACTGATTGTTGTCTCAGGGTCTGCYGTGCAGTTGGCAAGTGGTGACCCTCTTCATTAATCCAACTTGAAGATGCAGCTTACACAGTGCACCCAGTGCTCATGCCCCACACAGATGGGCAGAGAACTTGGAGGGTAGGCTCCAGCAGCCAGGGAGCCACTGTGTGTCTTCTCATCTGCTGCTTCAAGCCTGAAGCAACTGCAGTTGCTGTGTCTTGCAAACAGAAGTAATGAGCATTAGCAATATATGGAGGGCTTCCTAATAAACATTGTGTGTTCACAGTGTAYTTACAACTCCTGCAATCTCCTTTTGCCTTGACAAATGATGTAGGCAAGTCTTAGTGTGAAGGAAAACCAACCCTGTAAAAAAAATAAAAAGGAGATGAACAGTTGTCCCAGATAATTCTGAGATTAGTAAACTTTCAACCAGTAGTGCAGTATTTGTATAGTAAGATTTGAKGTTTGTCAATACTTGATGGTTTGCCATTGTCTGTGTACAGGGCATAATTCATGTTAAATCTCTAATGACAAGAAACTGCCAAATACAGCAACACYGCCCAGTAGGCTGTCAGCAACAGTCCTAAAATCTCTCTGTTTCACACAAGAATACAGATTTACAGAGAACTCATCACCATTAGTTCTTAAATGAGGAGAAACAAGTTCGCAGGAGGATAATTTTTTTTAATGAAAATCGCTTCATTAAGAAATCATGTAGCGTTTCCTATCAATAAAAATAGGCTCTTGCATATATTCTATGAATTAATCAGTTATCACACAAGTCAAAGATCTGCAGTCCTCTTTTTAACAAGGTTTTGGTATTATACATCTTTTATTCAATACAATGTTTCCTTTAAAGTGCCCATGAATTTCACAGTCTCAGACAAACTTCAGGATTAAGTATGTGCAAGCCTGTATGCACATGTGTTGACTTTCAGAGTGCCTTACTTTTCTGCCMATTTTGTGAACTTAAGCATCTACCTTGTCCTGGGACAAGCTGTGCTGCTTGGGAATGTCTTGTATTTACGAGGGTTTTCTGCCTCACTATGGTAAATCTCCTTCAGCATTCTTCTTCACCTCCCCCTCCAAAATGTGAAAGACAGTTCAGATGTTTCCAATGCAGCATTTTTTAAATAAGAAAATATTATTGCTTCAGGAGGAGTATGCTTATAGTGGAACATGGTGCTTGTTTCAGTGCATTTACTGTCAGCAAGTTCATTCTTGTTCTGTCCTGTTTAGCTTTTTAGTTGAATCTTGTGTCTCAGGAAGCAGTGAAATTTCAGGGGAATTCATGTTGTTGTATGGCATTTCACTTGCTTAGAGGGAAATTAATTATTAATTATAAATATATATTCTTCAAATATTTACTTGAAGAATGAGCTAAGTTTTAATGCTGAATTTATGTAGGATATTACGCTGCAATTGTATCTACATTTCTTTGCACATTGCCATCAATTCAGGGAAGCTTAGTTTTATAGCAGGGAGCATTAGAGGAAAATTATAACGACTAGGAAGATAAGCCAGTACCTTGACACAAGCTTATCAGTAAGACACTACTAGAAAAAATTAGGTAATTGCCTCTCAATACTAGAAAATCACTGTGATCAGGGAATGCATGGTCGTGTTTCTTTTGTAGTTTAAGATGCCTTAACATTTCCTGAAATGTTGTTCCTTATTTGATTAAGCATCACAGTCCTTATCTTTGTTTGTGTGGAGTCCTGCTGGATGGCATCATTCTGTGTTAGCAATAGATGCAGGTCTAAGACTTAAACTGTGACCAGTAAACATCTTCKTTCTGTTTTCTTTCCACACATCTTTCTGGAGTCATAGGAAAGTAAGAATATGGATTTCTTGAAGGTTTTTATAAAATGAGCTTAAGCTGTGAAATAGCCAGCCTGCACTGTGTTCAGCAATTCTTCAAGGAAAATGCAAAGCTTCTGGTGAAGTTTAGCCTCAGAAGTTGCTGTCTGTCACAGGACAAACTTAGCATCAGTTGGCCAGCCAGCATCATCGTGGTGCTATGCAGGATTCCCTCTGAACACTCTGCTGATGCTGGATGATGGTGAAGGGCAAGAGGTTCAGGGTTTGGGGTGAGAGGGAGGAAATAATGTGAAAAGAGTCTGGAGTCTTTTCCCTGATGTAAAGTAGTTTAAGTGCTGGTACGGTTGTTGAAGCATAAAGAGAGCTACCCTATTTAAAAAAAACAAAAAAACAACAGCTACCCTAGTAATGAAACAAATTAATTGTTACAGAACAACAAATTTGACCGATTTGTTAATATTAAGTGTAGAAGAAATAACAGCTGAGTAATTATAGCAGAAGGAGCATTACATGAAATACATCTTTTCTAAGCTTGGGGATGGCTGAAATTTTGTAATGTTAATCTTGGTTTGTAATAGACTGGTCATAATGAATTTATGTTGATAAGATGTCCTGTGCTTCTTACTGGTCTCCTCTAGGTAGATGGTAGATAGCAGAGGGTGCTGTTATTGCAAACAAGTGTATGGGGTTTTTTTTCTAGGCTGTTGCGATCTCTCCTTTCTAATTTTCTCTCTGTGTGTTTAGTTAAAGTACTGTTTAGTTAAAGTGGCTATTTGAAGCTACAGCAACTCTGTATCTGGAAGAACACCATATGGGAAAAAGTTTTASTTCACTAAAGAAATTATGCTTCCCATAACTCTGAACATTCCACTTTGCCAGTACAGGACGTGTAACTTTGCAAGACAGCACCAAAACGAAAAAGCTTTAGATTTTGGCTGAATTAATAGAAATTAACAAGCATAGCTCCAGCTCGCAAGACTGGGACTCTGGGAGTTARCTAAACACTTTGTTCTGCTTTAAAACAAATATTTTTCTATCAGCTCTTACAAAATTTCTGAGGATCTTTGTTTCCAGCCACCTTATCTAAACAAATCAAAACAAACACTGTGCACAGGTTCCTTGCTACCACAATAAATTGCTTGTTTTAACTGGGGTGGTTGTGGGCTGGTTTGTTTGGGGGTATTTTTCCTTGTCTTTTGTGTTTGCCCGAGAAACAGCCTCAGCATGTAGGATTACGGGTCATCTGAAGTGCTAACAATATTTAAAATCATTCCAGAGGAAGCTTCTTCAAATTACCTTGCATTTAGGGAGAGGCAAGAGCTTGCACAGGACCATTCCCATCAGGSAGCTGATAGAGGACTGCTCAATTACCCCGTTTTTGTCCACTTACGGAGCACGGAGCAACTAAAGGTAGCTTTGAGCAGGGCAGACTGGCTTCCCACTCCTACTGTGAGTGTAGGTCAGGCCAGCTTGGGGTATCTCACCTTGGAGACTAAGGAGGCACTCATCTGCTTGCACACCCCACCAGTGAGAGATGCTGAAGTAAGCTTGAGACTTTTAAACCTCAGAAAAGYGGAGGTAAAGAGTTTACTGTGAAGTGACTGTAAGACATGGCCACAGGAATCACACTGGGTGTTGGCAGTAGCCACATGTGATGTCACAGGTTGTGGAGTTCTCATCCACCTCAGGACCCACAACAAAACTGGGTCGGACAGTGCTTTTGAGAGGTACTGAAAAAGTGGAGAAGAGACGAGAGGAAGTCCTTCCCCCTCTAAGTGGCTTGCAGCAAACCTCAGTAATCTTCATTTCAGATTCCTTGTTTGCATGCAAGAGCAGGTAAGGAGATGAAGAGCTCCTTAAATATTAACTGTCAGTATCCAAGGAAAAGAAGTAAGTGGGATGCTGTATGACCTTTCTTAATTGTTTTTTCAGCCCTCATCTTTTCATGGCAYGTAGCATTCTCAGCTGATTGGCATTTATGGCTCCATCCCTGGTAATTTTGACAAGGTATTTTACGTTTGCTGTGCTGGAAGTAATAAACATGCCATGTGCCACATTTTTTCTGAATGGAGAATGCCCTCAAAGCCCCAGTTTCCAGAGCAGTCAAGTGTGAACATATCATTTAAGAAGTTTTACTATTCCAGCATTGAAATATGAATGAAGACAAGTTTTAACATTGGAAATGAGTTTCAATCCAAATGGCATCAAGAAAGGGACTCYGGATATTCTTTGGGTTGGGTTGAACACAAACTCTTTGTTTCCACCAGGGTTAAAGGTTTCCTACTTAGGTTACCTAAACCAGCAGCCAACGTGAGTAGACATTCATGTAAGTACGAGTACATGCTGGAGGCATTCTTTTCCCAAAGCAGCTGTAGTCTTTTTCTGTCATAAGAAGACATGGCCCTGACAGTAAGCAGCATCAGAGCYCAGCACTGGACCCCTTCCCCTGTGAAAGTGGGCAGCAGAAAGCAACTGCATTGCACCTCCCTACTGCAAAATGCTAAGCATGAGTGAAATGTAAGAGCCCTCTGCTCCTCCATCAAGGTTTAATGTGACAATTTCCTATTGGAATTCATTTTGGTGGCCATCCTTGGCTAATTCATGCTGAGCAGTTATTCTCCTGTTGCTACAGCAGCAGTCAAGACTTTGCCTGAAATGCAAGTTTAAGGTGGGGAGTACTCTCTGGAAAGGAGGTTTGAGCTGTGGTCCGTACTGCCCATCTCAGAAAGGGGTTTTATTTCTGTCTCATAGTGTTCTTCTTTGTGAAAACAGGAGGCGTGGTTATAGCACCAGGGGAAGTTAAACTGACAGAGCCAATTTGTACTCATACAATAAATAAAACTGGCCTTTGGGTTTAAAGTGTGTTATTTCCTTGGAAGGAGGAGGAAGCACTATTAAGATTGCTCACCAGATTAAATTCTTTGTAATGGCTTGTTTTCAAATAGCCCCTTAAACATGAGGAAATATCCAAGAAAACTATTTATTTTTTAAAAGTATTTGTTGCGAAAAGGAATTTTGTCAAACTGCCTTCCCTTCCTGCTATGAGCTGTCTCTGCCAAAAATTGAAAATCAGATTGTGAGCAAGCATGATTATAACTGGCATCACAGGTGGATTGGCACCTGCTCAGAAAACTGACTCCCCTCTCATGAGATGTGCTTCCTGCATCTCTTCATCCTGCTGGAACCATGCAGTGAGGTCAAATATGTTTTACCTGGAGAGAAGTCTGGGGAATGGAGCAATTCACTTAAAAGTGAAAAAGCACCGAACCAGTGAGTGACAGGCTGGCATTAAAAACCTTACTATATGCCCTGGATCTTTGTTGTTTTACTCTGGTTCTTTGCACAGGATGCCCTCTGATGTTCACCACCCATGTTTCATCCTCCACTGCTTTGGTAAGGGTAGATTTCTAGAGGAGGTATTAAAAATGAGAAGGAGATCCTTCAAATGTTTAGTAAACTGTAGCAGTTGTATGCTTAAGCACCACTTTTGCTTCAAACAGCCAGCCCTCTGGAGTACTCTTCATTTTACAGTCCCAGATAGAGATCTCCYAGGTGGAGATTATAGTTTAAAAATAATGTGCAGAAATGGTGGCTCTTGGCCCATCAGACCTTCCCTCACATGCGGGCAACTTTTCTGTCACTCAGAGGAGAGTACTAACACTTCCTCCAGTGACGTGTGTGTCATGAAGACTGTTGATACAGAAGGAGGTAAGGGAAGAGTTCTGATACTTGTTATGGGTTTGGGTTTTTTTTTTTTTTTTTTTTTTTTTTATTGTTTTTTTTTTAGTCATGTAAGGATGTGATGCTAGTCCAACAGACTAAGAGTCTCTAATAGGAAAGGGATGCACAAGAGGATTTGTTCCTTCCCCCCCTTTTTTTTCCCCTTTTCCCATGTGTTAAAAGAGCAGAATTAACCATTTACAAGGTTGTAACAATGACCCTGTGGTTCAAGTCATGCAGTTACCTCCAGTATGGGAAGTTGTTTGGGCTGATAGGGAAGCATCTCTGGCCTGAGGTAGCTGAAAGGGATTGTGAATGCTCTAATTTTGCTACTMCTTAATCAGGATATATAACACTGCAGATCACTGCTTCTGCCATATTTTTAAAGAATTGGTGTTGAACAATAATCGTAAGCTGAAAACTTCTGCTAAAATCTGGAATGGCCTCTCCCAGAAACATTGCTTAAGTTGTGCCCTACGTTCAGTGCCTCATTCATGTGCTGGGAAGGTTCACAGAGGAGGGCTGTTTTGCATTAAAGAAGTCTCCCAAAGTAAAGGCCCTGGCAGAGAACATGGTACTGCCTACRTAATTTTCTTTGCCTGGTTAAGCTCTTGCTTTACACACCTCATCTGCCTTTACAGGTGGCCTCTTGCCATGCACATCGCAGTCTCATGGTCATTCAGCCCTAACATTCCTTACRCTTGCAGACCTGAGCATCCTCAGACCTGCAGAAAAGAAATGCCTGGTTACACTGACATTTCATACACACATTTAGATAGGAAACCCAGAATCCTTGGACATACTGTGCATTTGTGCTGCAAATTTGGAAGATTAGGGTCTGAAGCAGGTAAATCCTGAAGCAGGTAAGGGTCCTTTTTTTCTCAGATACTGAGGCCAGCACTCTGTCTCTTGTAATCTTGCCCTTTGTGTCTCTAGAAGATTACATTTGCTGATTGTTTAGCAGATCTCTGATACTAATACAGACTCTTTACRAGAGAAAAATAYTTCAATCTTTGTAGCCTTACTTCATTTTAGTATGGCATGATATAAGAAAACCAGAAGCATACTGCTTATACTCATGCAGAAGAGTTGGTTAAAAATTCAGATAYGGCAAAAATCTTGGCACTTTTAGAAGTTAAAAGGAATAATTCTAAAGTTAAAAGAAATCATTTTAAAGTATTTTTGGACCACTGTGAGTTAAATTTCTTAATTTTTGTTTCTTGATTGTTCAGATGTTTCAAGTTTCTGTTCAAATTTTTTTTGTTTCAATCCAGAATACTACAATTTTTTTAAAATAAACCTCAGGTTATTTTGGATGGGACTGATGTTTTAAGAGAAAAAAAAAATCTCAAACAACAAAAAGAAGAAAAAAACCCAAGTTACTTTAAATTGATGGCAACGGTGAGTATGAATTCCTGAGGAGAAAAAGATTGTTGGTTTATCTGAGGCAGATATCTGAGCAGAAGAGGGTCTAGCAGGGTGTATCTGCTGCCTTTGCTACTAAGCTACACTGCTGTAGTGAACACACGTCATTACCATAATCCCATTCATTCTTGCAACATACCAGTATATTTTCCAAAACTAGTTGGTATGAGAAACAGGTCATTAAAAAAAAAACCCAACATTTTGCAACTCCTTTAGGGTCCAGTGAAAACTGAGCATTTGCATGTCAAATGGGCAGGTCCCATGAGTCTATCAAACAAGGGTCTGGAGCTCCATCTCCTGCACACCTGGGTAGTGCTCCAGTTACAGCTCTGTCCTCCAGTGACCTGCCAGGCATGTGGGGCTTTAGACGCCTGGTGTCAGGGAGAGTACAGAAGATCAATATCTTGTGACCTTCCACTCCTTCAGTGACCACAGATGAGGCAAGGTTACCTAAACTTCATATTGAATCAATAATCWGCTGTAGAAATTGCATTTTAAATCTGTTTGCACTTCATTTAAATAGAGTATTTMATTTCTCTGTGGGACGCTTATCCCTCTTCATAGTGTTAAATTCTGGGGTGATCCAAGGGAGTAAAATAGCTAACATTGTAAAATCTGTAACTGTGTATTAAAAATATCTACCCCTCTACTGTGCAGACAGTATGGGCAGTGTTACAT